>JARYGA010015149.1:0-223019 GCA_030545235.1 Helianthus tuberosus
TTAAGGTTTACTACTAGAAGCAGGGGAGTCAGGGAAATAATGCGGGTATTTAGCTTTCATGCGGTCTCCACGCTCCCAAGTAAACTCTGGGCCGTGACGCGCATTCCATTGAACCTTGACGAGTTTAACACTACTCCTCCGAGTCTTGTTAACCTTCCAATCAGTAACCTCAACAGGTTCTTCGGTAAAGTGGAGTGTGTCATCTATGTGAACTTTATCAGCAGGGATGACCACTGTTTCTTGTGTTGGACTCTTCTTCAGATTAGATACATGAAATGTATCATGAACACCATTTAGTTCACCCGGTAACTCCAACTTGTATGCTACAGGACCAATCCTTTCCAGGATTCTGAATGGTCCAATATATCATGGGTTTAACTTACCACGCTTCCCAAAGCGTGCCACACCTTTCCAAGGTGAGACTTTCAACAAAACCATATCACCCACTTCAAATTCCAAAGGTTTTCGTCTTTGGTCCGCATAGCTCTTTTGGCGATCACGAGCCGCCTTGATGCATTCTCGGATCTGCATGATCTTATCAGTCATCTCTTGGACTAGTTCGGGACCAACCAACTGTCTATCACCTGCATCTGCCTAGTATAACGGTGATCAACATTTGCGTCCGTCGGGAGCCTCGAACGGTGCAGCTTGAATGCTTGTATGGTAGCTGTTGTTATAGGAGAACTCAACCAAAGGTAGGTGAGTATCCCAACTGCCACCCAAGTCCATTACGCAAGCACGTAGCATATCCTCAAGCGTCTGAATCGTTCTCTCACTTTAACAGTCCGTCTATGGATGAAAAGTTGTACCCAGATTCAACTGAGAACCAAACGCTTCTTGGAAAGATATAATCAAGATCGGCACTCCATGACGTGTGACTATCTCCCTTAGGTACAGCTCAGCTAGCTTACCTGTGTTATCCTTCTCTCTGATTGGCAAAAAGTGCGCAGATTTTGTCAAACAGTCCACGATTACCCAAATCGTATCATGATCTCTAGGAGTCTTTGGCAACTTTGTTATGAAATCCATTGAGATATGTTCCCACTTCCACATGGGTATCTCAGTTTGCTACAGAAGACCTGAAGGCTTCTGATACTCGGCCTTCACTTTGGCGCAGGTCAAACACTTTCCAACATAAGTAGCCACATCGCCCTTAAGTCTTGGCCACCAATAATATTCCTCCAAATCTTGGAACATCTTGTCCGATCCTGGGTGGATCGAGTACCTCGATTTATGAGCTTCATCGAAAATAACGTCTCTAAGACCACCAAAGAGGGGAACCCAAATCCGTCCCATAAAACACAAGGTTCCTTCCTTGTTGGGTACCAGCTTGTTCTCCATCCCACAGAGATATTCAGCCTTTAAGTTTCATGATGGCCGATTACATAGGTGGGGGGGGGGGTAGTAGGCTTAGGTTTAAACATATAGTTAGCTTATGGTTGAAATCCAAGTATTAGTTAGATGTTTTAGTTACTAGATATTTATATGATGTGTTATGATGTTCGGGGACCATAACTAGCTTGGTAATGTTAAAACAGTGCTTCTAGTGAAAATTTGGTGTTTCGGGTAGTGACCGGTTGTTCGGTTGGTTACCGGTTCGTTAAGGTGCTAAACAATGCAGTTTAGTGTGCTTTATGTACCCTTTTATGACAGTTTTGATTCCCGAGACTTAAGAAAGCATTCAGGACCATTTAACCATATTTCTGCATGATATTAGGTTGTTTAAATGCTGAAAATTTCTGATTTTGCTGAACTCTGCAGTTTATGTGAGTTTTAGGCACTTTCCGGCACTTAAACTATCTCTAGGAAGGCAGTTTTGTGATCCTTACTTTCCTACACACTATACTAGTGTAATACTTGGTTTCTGGCTCATTCTGTGTCTCAACACATTGTCTGTCTATGTACTGGACTCCGTCAGCGTTTTCCCGGTTTGTCTAATAATTGTGCTAACTGTGTTTCGTGCATCATTCGAGTCAATAAAGTTCTCATGCAACAATGATATGACATTAAGCAATATATGATGCACATGTATGTATATGGCAATAATCAGTAAGCAGTTAATTGTAATTCAGCACAGTCATTAAGCACTAATCATGGTTTACTAGTTGTACGGATACCTGGAATTTTGACAGTTGTCACACTTCACGCTTTAATATTATATGTCCTGGTCAAGTGTCAACTCCCGACATCACAATCAAGAAGTATATTCGTGCTCTACCTGATTGTGTTGCCGATTTTGTTCAAGCAGCTAAGCCTACCACCATTGAGGAAACCTACCAACTCGCCACTGAGATCAATGATAAGCGATTTTTGGCTAGTTTTTTCAAAACCTCAAGCAAGAATCTCCACTAGGTCACTGCTACTCCCGTTACTCCCGCTCCTGAAACCGCATCATCTCAAGGTTCTAAGTCTTCACATCAGAAACGCAAACGCAAGGGTAACAACAACAAGAATTGTTCTGCTACCGCCGCTCCTCTCAACGCTGTTCCTGTCCAACCACAGAACCAGAACCATCAAATTGCAGCACCTTTGACCAACGCTCCGCCTGCTAAGCGTGCGTACACTGGTCCTCATCCTCTGTGCCCTACTTGTACCTACCATCACCCAGCTGGGATAGCTTGTCATTTCTGTGTCTACTACAATCTCTACAGACACTTCACAGCAAATTGTCGCACTGGCCCTCGTCAGCAAGCTCAAGCTCCTCCTGCACTACCAGCTCCACTCCCCGCTCCTAAGGGTAACCAAGCAGCTTCTGCTGCAGCTACTCATGCACGAGTCTGCTTCACATGTGGTGACCCTATCCACTTCACTAATGTCTGCCCGAATCGTGTTGTGAAACAAGAGCCGCATCAACCACCGCAGCAACAACATCAATATGTGACATCTGTGCCTCCACGGCCATCAAACAAATACCAAATCAATGAAATATTGTGTTTCATACTTGGGATTTTTTTAAATATGTGTATCATTTGCACATATCAATTCTCGTTCGATTTCGAGCTCTAAATCGCTTTCTAGAAAGTTATACGCGAACTGGTGCGTAAACGAAATAAGTTTAATGCGACAAACACTACAGAATAGTGACATAGGCATAACATACCTTAAATAACCTTTACATAACTTAGAAATAAGTTTTGGAGGGTTTGGTGTGTCGAAATCAAGTTTATTCGCTTACAGGGACTAATTTCGACAAACTGCGAAAGTATGCCGATTCGTACTGTAACGAACATTCCAGAACATGATCATAAGTTAAACATGCCCTAAATATCCTTTACATATCTTAGAAATAGGCTTTGAGGTGTTTGGTGCGCAAAAATAAACTTATTTGATCAACAGGGACTAAAAGCGTCAAAAAGTGCATAAGTTTGCATTTTCGCGCATATCTTACGTTCTGAATATATCCGGACATCCAAAAATTTATGTAATCATTAAAATATTATATTTTAGTGATTGGCATGATAAAATTCTATTCGTCGCTCAATTTGGATTGTTTTTGCGTTCGTTACGACTTCCATCGTAATTACCCGAATAACGCCACCGTATGACCAAACGAACCGACATCCGAGATGTTTTTGAGCATATTTTAAGTTCCCTATACTTTAACATCATTTTAGAGCTTTGAAATGAGGTTAACGGGGCTTAAAAGTGTTAAATATGCATCAAAATACAAGTTTCTTGGCTGCAGGGACTAAAAGTGTAAATCTGCCAAACGTGCTTAGGCAGCCCACGTAAGCCAAGCTTATTTATTACGCGGCCCGCGAGAGCCCATCAGAAAACTTTGAATCTGGCTTTCCAGCCTGTTTTTGATGGTTTTAGCAGCTGATTTGGGATACTTTGGGCTAGTTTTGATGGTTTTTAGTGTGCCCCTTGTATTACAATACCATGTGCCCACATGGAGGGTCAAGATCGAAGCACGTTTTACGAGGAACAATCCTAATGGTTGTGGGTTTTCTATAAATACCCAACTCATTTTCATTCTTTCCTCACAATCTGATTCAAATAGCTCTAAGTTGGGGTCTAGCACTTCATACCTGAGTAATTTGAATCAAGATTTCCTTGATTGGACCCTTTGTAAGTATTCTTTCGTGCTTTTATGCGTTTTTAGCATGAAATTCAAACAGTGTTTGACTTTCTGCTTTGACCAGTCTTTGGTCAACACAAAGTTCGTTTGAACTTTGCAACGTGAGTGTAATCACGATGGTTATAGTCCCTAGTGACTATACCTACTGATTACCACGTTGATTAGGTGTAGTGACGAGTCATAGTTTCGGTCAAAATGCGCGTTCATGCGTATTTTGCAACCAAACTATTCTTGGGTATCAAAACCCTTTGTTTTGATATCAAAACCTGTTTTCTAACTTAACTAAACATGTTTAGCTCGTCACTTTTAGATTAGTGCTTATATAGGGTCGTAAGATAAGGGTCTAAACAACCGCTTAGACTTTCGAACTAGACCCGTTTGGTCAATCATTAGGATCCGACCAAACATATTTTGTGACCATAGTTGTATAGGGAATAACCTTCCGAGGTTATACCTTATGGTCACTTCGTTTAAGTAGTTGTATGATAGGTAGTTTATATGCCTTAGGAAAAATGACCAAAATGCCCTTTTATGCATAATTGGATTTTAAGCGTATGCAACATAAAATTTTGTCACTTAACTGATTATGCAACATATTTAAACATGTATAGGCATATAATACTTGTCATAGGACTAGTTAGACGTCTCGAACGCACGTTTGCGCGAACAACGCGTTAAAGTAACGTAAGCTACCTTAATGGGTCGTAATGGGTCGTAAGAACTTAGGTTAGGTTTCGATTTAATATGTAGGCTTTGTTAAACCATATCATATGAGTTCCAATACTCATTTGGTTTACGAAACCTCATCCTATCCGATCTTCCGATTTAGGTCCGGTTTATTTACATAGTTACTTATATTAGGTGCCGATTGATTTCCGTGATCCCTCTAGCTTTGCTTGGTTGTTATCCAAGACTTCTAAGCTTTCTCAAGTGAGTACATAGTTCCCCTATTTTACTGTTTTCAATTGTTTTGGGGTGATTCATATGTGTTAAATGATTTCAATGTTTTTAACGATGGTTTCGAAAATGATTAAAATGGTTTATATTAAATTAATAACGATTTCGATAATGTGGATAAACTTGTTGGTTGTAATTACATAACGAATAACATTCATTAGTTTTGGCCAAACCGACTAGTATTAGGTTATGGTACCATAGGATCTGACAAATCCCGTTATCAGACTGCACCCATGGTTATGTGTGGGTTAGGTGGGTAACGACTGAATCTGTGATTGTTAATTTACCTTTTGGTGGTTTATTTATGCGAGTTTCGAGATAGTCGAGTTGCGAAGGTTTGGATGTTATTAGCGAGACGACCAAAAGTAGTTTTCACAATTAAACCGAGAATGATTTAAACGACTGAAGCGATTTTTAACGAGTTAAACGATTTGGGTAAACGATTGGTTTTTGGTTAGTGTTTAGATAACGGGACGGGTGTAATGTGATGAAAACATGGTAGATACGCCGCTGGTACTTCTTATATATAAGTGTTTTCATCATATTACATACCGTGGCGTTATTTACTTCACTTGGGTAAACGATTTTGAAACGATGTCACACAATGATGTTTTTTGAATAATATAAACCATACGAGTTTTATTAACGAGTTTTTACGAGATGTTTTACAATTTGATTTAATTAAATAAATGTTTTAGGTTAAGAATCATGGCTACGAGATTTTATAAATTATAACCAACTTGATTTGAGTTGGTTAATTATGTCCCAATGCTATACTTTTCAAAACAAGGTTTTTAATTAGGTATTGCAACATGTAAACTAGCCATGAATCCGACACTCTCATAAACCAATGTGCTTGCCATCATTTCTTTGCTGACTTTGTTTTTACATATGTTTTAGGTGTTGTTGAATGATGTTGATTGCAAGGATGTATGCTCATATAGGACTGGACGAGGCCTTAGCGACTTAATAACAATGATAGACTATGTTTAGCTTGTTTATTTAAATTTCAAGACAATGTAAATGGTTAATCTTTAAATAAAATGAAACTTCAAATTTCCGTGTGTTATGAAATAATGATTCTGTTACAACACTCCCCGACGATTCCGCCGCGATTTGTTGTTTTACGCGGTCGGGGTGTGACAGAAAAGTTGGTATCTGAGCTCATGGTTATAGGGAATTAGGTTATTAGTAATGCTTTGACCTAGTCTATAACCTTCCTAGGACCCTAACACAAGATCCTTGTGTTTAGATCTTAAAAACAATACCGTCACCTATCCTTAGGTGACAACCACAACAAGAACACAAATTTTAAATCCGCTTAGAAAACCCATCATCTGTTCTAGGATGATTTATTATAAGATTTTGAACCCTCTAAGTTTTCAAAATCTCGTCAAAGTTGGGTCTTATAATGTGAACACATGCAATCTGGAAGGGTGGATGCCTGTACTCTGAGTTTTCTGTCTAAGGCTAGAGTGTTCGTACAAATCCACATAATCGGACCAGTCACTCTTACCTGGGAACTCTTGGGGTGAGTATCCACTTATAGGCTAAAGCATGTCTTCGCGATACATTAATAAGGACCCGCTTACTTTGATTAGTCACTATCTCATTTGTTTGCCTTAGGTAACAAACAAATGATCGCAATTTCTATCCGTTGTCATTCTGTTTTGATTATCCGATAACATTTCACTTGTTTCCTCCTATGTCTTTCATTTTCTCCAGAATGTCTCTTCATCGCAGCGACACTCAAATGTCCGAGCAAACTGCTAAATTTGCCCAGCGAATAGGCGAAGTGATCCTGAAGACTGTTGATTTAGCTGTCGCCATGTCTCATCTCAATAATGAAGCCACCCAAGAAGCATCAAAGGAAGCAAAATCCGAGCCTTCAAAAAAGTCAAAGAAGCGTAAAGCTCCAAAGGATCCCGTAGCCGTTACACCAAATCAAGCAGAACCTAGCCAGGTGGCACCACCCCCAGCCAAGAAGCCGTACTTGGGAACTGCTCCTTTGTGCAATCAGTTTAACCTCCACCACTATGCCAGTGTCAAATGTCGAAAATGTTTCAACTGTGGACGATGGGGACATCTGGTTAATATGTGCCGTTTTGCTATCCAAAGCAAATATGTTGCAGATCCTACTTCTGCACAAGCAGATCCAGCTCGAGCTCATTTTCCTCCTAGTACTTGCTACACCTATGGCGAAACGGGTTATGTCAGGGACAAATACCCAAAGATTGTCAATGCAAATATGACCCACATATGAGCAATTGGCTGATTAGAAGAAGCTGCTGCTTTGAATAATCTGAATCTTATGCTTATGTTTCTTATGTTTTTCTTTGAACTCTGAAACAATCGGTTTTGTTTATAAATAAAATCGTTATTTGCAATTCTGATGTACAAATGTAGTTACATGTGTGTATGGCATACCCCTACGATACCTACACCAAAGAACCATATTTGTAATTCTCTCGTTCATATGATCGCTCATGGTTTCCTCGTGCTCGTTTCATTCTAAGAAATGAAGTATAGAAAATAAGTGACATTTTGAGTAATCACTTTTAAATCCTTGGTTAGATAACTAAGGATATTTTCTTCAATCTCGTACCCATATCATTACATTATGGTTTTCATAACAACATACATAGTGTAATTTTTCAAAACAACCTTCATGATTTCAAAATATTTCATATAGTTTGAAAACGATTTCAACACATTATATTTATTTAATGTATCAAGTGCATGATTTCAAAAGCATTATCCATATTTTCAAAATCCTTATGCATAATTTCAAAATTTATCTCGCATGATTTTAAAACAGTTTATAAATATACTTACCTAATACACCTACTTTATGATTTCAAAAGTATTATGTAGGATTTCAAAAACATTAAACATATTTCTAAAGAACCCCATGCAAAGTTTTCAAAAAGCATTCTGCTCATATTACCCAACCTTCGAATTCTGCTTCATATGTCGCCCTGTCATATCTAGCACCTCAACTTCATGAGCATTCTACCTCGTGTATCGACTTAAGCACGTTTAGTGCAAGGGTTCGAAGCGCCTCCCGCTCTTCGAATTCCAAAATCCATATAGGATCTTCTTATCTTCACAATTAGATCCTTGAGGATGATTATCGCTCAAATCGGAGCCCTTGTTTGGATTCTTTGTACGTTTTAATATGTACATTGAGACCAAATAAGGACAAAGCCGAATTCCTATTAAGATCTTCCTATCTTCATAGTTAGATTCTTGAAGATGTTTAAAGTGCCAAGTGAAGTCCACATATTGGATTCCTGGTGTGCTTTAAATATCCATGTCCAAAGATAACAAATTAAAGGTTAAATTAAACAATTATGCGATTATGTGATTATGTGTTTATGTGTTCTCTTTTATGTTTTTGTGTGATCCGATTTTTGTTATCCAAATCCTCGTAGAATCTTCCATATCTTCATATGAGGGATTCATAGTAATATATCCAAAGGTACTACCTTAAATCCTTAATGGGCTTCTACGTAATAGTTAAGACCCTTGGATTATATAGTACCATTCCATGATTTGAAAGAGACCCCTTGAGTGGTCTAGTTAAAAAGATTGATTCAAAATCTGGTTGAGAATGTCATGTGATGATATAACTGAAAAGACTCCTTGGTGGTCTATTTAAAGAGATCATTTATTGATTTAATTAAAAAGGACCCTAGGATGGTCTAGTCACACTCATCACAGGTTTGTTCATTTGGTTTTCCCCTACACATTATAAAATGCACCGTGTGGACTATGCAAGGAATTATGTAATTATGGACACGTACATAATTATGAAATTCAGTGCACTGGAACCCTAGTACGATTTATCATGTGTAAGAACCTATAGTGGCAACAATAACGAAATGTGAACAATGTAATGGAGGTACGGTGGATGCACCAATGGCGCTTCATATACTTGTATATAAGTGTCCCTCTTACATTGCAAGCATAATGTTATTTAAAGTTATTAGAAGTTCAGAACCCTAACCAGTGTTGTTTTATCTTTTCGACTTCATGTTTATAACTCTCACAAGTTTCCTCTAAATAAATTTTGGGACGAAATTTCCTGAAGTAGGGGAGACTGTGACATCTGTGCCTCCACGGCCATCAAACAAATACCAAATCAATGAAATGTTGTGTTTCATACTTGGGATTTGTTTAAATATGTGTATCATTTACACATATCAATTCTCGTTCGATTTCGAGCTCTAAATCGCTTTCTGGAAAGTTATACGCGAACTGGTGCGTAAACGTTATCTGTTTAAGGTGACAAACACTCTGGAACAGTGAAATAGGCTTAACATACCTTAAATAACCTTTACATAACTTAGAAATAAGTTTTGGAGGGTTTGGTGTTTCGAAATCAAGTTTATTCGCTTACAGGGACTAATTTCGACAAACTGTGAAAGTATGCCGATTCCTACTATAACAAACATTCCAGAACAAGATCATAAGTTAAACATGCCCTAAATATCCTTTACATAGCTTAAAATAGGCTTTGAGGTGTTTGGTGCGCAAAAATAAACTTATTTGATCAACAGGGACTAAAAGCGTCAAAAAGTGCATAAGTTTGCATTTTCGCGCATATCTTACGTTCTGAATATATCCAGACATCCAAAATTTTATGTAATAATTAAAATATTATATTTTAGTGATTGGCATGATAAAATTCCATTCGTCGATCAATTTGGATTGTTTTTGCGTTCGTTACGACTTCCGTCGTAGTTACCCGAATAACGCAATCGTACGACCAAACGAACCGAAATCCGAGATGTGTTTGAGCATATTTTAAGTTCTCTATACTTTAACATCATTTTAGAGCTTTGAAATGAGGTTAACGGGGCTTAAAAGTGTCAAATATGCATCAAAATACAAGTTTCTGGGCTGTAGGGACTAAAAGTGTAAATCTGCCAAACTTGCTTAGGTGGCTGTTGGATCGTCGTTTGACCCGAACGAGTCAATCAGAAGAGTTTATGATCCATATCAAAGGTGGAATCAATGATATAGACGTGAAACAACTTAATTCCTCTTAATTATCCTTTTATTATCGATTTCAAAGCAATCCTGATCGTTTGACAAATCGGCAGCACCTCGGCTCTGAAATCACGAACGTTACAAATGAATCAGCAGGTTGAGTATTTATAGGGGTTGTAATTTCATGTGAAATAGCACTTGCTATTTCGTGCGAAATTACCCATTAACATCCAAAACCTGTTTTCTGACCTGCTGAACACTGGTTTATCATATCTAGACACATGAATCGATACAAGACGAAGTTAACAGACATTTATGCACCAACAGACTCCCCCTTGGATGTTGTCGAAGTCTTCGGGAACAAGTCTTCAGTCTTGAACAGTCTTGTCTCTCTTTCCAAATTGATATGACACTGAAAGCGTCCTTCAATCTCTAATTCTCTTGATCAGATCTCTTGAGTCTTTTGACTTTAAAAGCATCAGGAGCTAGCATTTGATCCTGACTTTGACAAAATTCAAACTCCCCTTTGAATGTTGATCCGAATTATGTCTTTAGACTCCCCCTCTCAACAATCTGGGATTTTAGTCTTCACAGGTTCAAATCTGTTTCCTACTTCTCAGAAATCTGATATTACAATCTATTCTCTATATTTACTTCATTTGTTGATTTTATCAGTTTTTAATAATCCACTTAAGTATCTAGGTCCAAGTTAATGACCCTAGGCACTTAATTTGTCTACCAAGTCCAACTTAATGACCTTGGTTGATCAGAACGAAGCAAAACTGACTTATGTTCAACATTTTTCTTACAATTACAAGTTTCAACTTAATGAACTTGTTTTGACTTTTCATTTTCACAAGTTTATCATGATAAGCTCACAACTCATATTCCAGCTGGAAACTTCCTGCATCTTCTTCAAACTGCGAATCTGAAGATCAACTTTCCACTTTGGTTTGTCGAAAAATAAAGCAGAAATATAAAATCTTTTTGGATTTTTAATAAAGTTTCTAGACTAGAATGCTAAACAGAAATGAAATGCAGTAAATGTAAACTATTTACAAACATATTTTTGGTGAGCGTGTTAGGGAATCATATCAGCTGTCGACAAATCACAAGTACCGTTAAGCTTTGATTACATACTTAGAATTAAACAATTCGCTTAGATTGTCGATATACTGATCCACTTAAGTTCTCACACAAATTTCAATCTGTCCAGGATATGGATTAGGTGTATTAAGAACTTAAACTCATTCATGTGTCCCACCTCTTGAATATACTCCCGTATCCAGATCCCAATATTCAGTCTTACATGTGAGTATACCACAGATGATACCTGTAAGGGGTTAAATGCGAGGGCCGTGAGAGCTCAGGCTATTGCTTCTGCAAAATCAGAGAGATGACGGCTTCGACTTTAAGTGGGTCCCCTTTAGAGGATCTTTTTTACAACAACACATGATTAGCATTTTTCAATGTTTCATAATTTTTTATGCTGAGGGCAGGCTTTTATTTCAAGCAAGCAGAAAGTATTATACGGGGACTAGGCCATTGCTTCCGCAAAATCAGAAGTCCCGGGATAATACCCCAGATATCACTGAGTATAAAGACCTAGTATCTCAGAAAGAGGGATCTTTCAAACGAAATTTCAGGGGTTACCTATATATCCAAGTAGTGTTCCCCACGAAATAAGCAAGTAAAGATTTAGGTTTATATCCCGAACAAAACTACTAAATGTGTAAAAACATACCGGCATATCATCAGCGAGACTGTTTAACTCTTTTAAACTTTACATATCTTTAGCATACTGTGACTGTCAAGCCGATGTACTATCATTTTCCCTTTTTACACAAGCTCTTTTTCAGTTTTCTATTGTTTTTGGATTTTAAAATATCTCATGTTTTTGGATTTTTGAAATTTTTTATTGTTTTTGTATTTTCTGAAAATATTACCCTATACTCCCCCTAAATACCAAAACAAGTAAAAAATCAACAAACCAATGCAGATTGCTTCTCAACATCATCTACAGTGGTACCTTCATCAACGCCAAGAATTTCCTCCAACACCGATAAAAACTTCATACCGTTCAATTTTAACAAATATTGAAAACGAGTTTTATCAAACGCTTTGGTATGTAAATCAGCTTTTTGTTCGTCAGTGTGGATTTTCTCAATTCGTATCAACTTCTTCTCGAAACAATCGCGAATGAAGTGATGAAGAATTTCAATGTGTTTCGTTTTAGCGTGATGAACAGGATTTTTAGTAATGTTTATCGCTGCCTCATTATCAACAAAGATAGGGGTGTTAAGAAATTGCAAACCATAGTCTCGCATCTGTTGCTGGATCCATAAGATCTGAGAGCAGCAACTGCTAGCAGATACATACTCAGCTTCACATGTGGACAAAGCTACAGAGGTCTGCTTCTTGCATTGCCAGGTAACCAATTGTGGTCCGAACAACTGGCACCCCGCTATTGTTGACTTAGCGTTAACTTTGCAGCATCCGAAATCAGAATCAGAATACCCTTCGAGCGTGAAATCACCCTCTTTTGGATACCACAACCCCAATGATGGAGTTCCTTTCAGGCAGCGCAATATCCGTTTCACAATTACCATATGCGAAGCTCTGGGATTTGACTGAAACCGCGCTGCGAGGCAGGTTGGATACATGATATCGGGTCTTGAAGCTGTCAAATACATCAGCGATCCGATCATGGAACGATACATCGTTTCATCTACCTTCTCTCCGGTGAGATCAGGGTTTATCCCATGGTTCGTTGCTAATGGGGTGGAAGCTGGAGTAGATCCTGACATCCCAAATTTCTCTAAGATATCATGAACATACTTCGTTTGATGTATGAAAATTCCCTTAGGCAGTTGATCAACCTAAAGTCCCAAGAAGAATTTCATCTCACCTATCGATGACATTTCAAATTTTTGCTTCATAACTCTTTCAAAATCTTTGCACAGATTTTCATTTGTTGACCCAAATATGATGTCGTCCACGTATATTTGAACTATCAGAAGATGTCCGTCGACCTCTTTGGTGAAGAGAGTGGCATCCACTTTTCCACGGATGAAGCTGTTGGCAAGCAGGTGTTGAGACAATGTCTCGTACCAAGCTCTCGGGGCCTGGTGTAAACCATACAGCGCTTTATCCAGTAAATAGACCTTGTCTTTGTGGATTGGATCGGTGAAGCCCGGTGGTTGTCCGACATATACCTCCTCTTTTACCTTCCCGTAGGGAAATGCTGATTTAACGTCTAGCTGATAAACTTTAAAACCTTTCCAAGATGCAAATGCTAGAAAGATTCTGATCGCTTCAAGTCTAGCAACCGGAGCATATACTTCAGTGAAATCTATCCCCTCCTGCTGACTGAAACCCTGGACTATGAGTCAAGCTTTGTTACGAATAATAACCCCTCTGTCGTCTCTCTTACACTTGAACACCCACTTGGTGTTTATCTTCCTTTGACCATCAGGAAAGTCTACCAATTTCCACATTCCTAACTTCTCAAACTGACTCAACTCCTGTTGCATTGCGTTGCGTTGACCCAAGAATCGTCAGTTAGTGCTTCCTTATATGTTCGCGGTTCAATCTGCGAAATAAAACAACTAAGTGAAAACTCAGTTTGTAACGGAGCAACTGTAGAATAAAAACAAGTATGGCCTTGGTCAATTTGTCGTCTAGTGCGAACGCCTGATTGTAATTCTCCAATAATCAGCTCTTCTGGATGATACGAAAGAGTTCTCGGCATCACCTCGCCTGTAACATCTACCTCGCCTTCCAAATTTGTGACATTCTGATTTGCACCTTGTTCACTGACTGGAATTGTTTGACTTGAAATCTGGATCTGCTCCCCCTCAGAGTCTGAATCACCATGATCGAATATTAGTCTATCATCAAATTCTAGATTATCATTAACTGCCGTCTGATTTTTAGGAGCTTGTTCTTGTTCTGTAGATTGTTGAACATCATCATGTTCTCCAGCATTACTTGGACGGGCTTCATCATCATTTGAAGTTTGCCGTCGACTTCTAGTATACTCAGCTGGAAACCTTTCTTGTGATGACTCATACTCTCTTAGAATATCCAACTCGTTAAAGAACTCTTGTTCTTCTTCTTCTATGTCAAACGAATCCCATAGAGTATCGTAATTAAAATGCCATGAGTCGCCTGGGTTCTGCGGTGGCATTGTGTAGCCTTGGTATTCAACATTGTGTGCTTCAATAATCCGCTTCAAGCTTGGAACAAAGACTCGCTTTAATGGACTTGAGTAACCCACAAATATTCCTTCAATGCTCTTTGCACCAAACTTTCCAAAAGGCTCTAGAACTGTGTAGGGAGACCCAAACGGTTCTAAATACTTCAGGTTCGGTTTGCGGTTGTTGATCAACTCAAAACACGTCTTGTTGAATTTCTTCACTGTGAGAACCCGGTTGAGTGTATAGCAAGCGACTGGCACTGCTTCTGCCCAAAAATTGACTGGTAATTTCGAATCAGCAAGCATCGTCCTGGCCGTTTCAATTAGCGTCTTGTTCTTTCTTTCAGCTACTCCATTTTGTTACGGAGTGTAAGAAGCACTAAATTCTTACAATATACCTCTCTCATCACAATACTCTTCCATCTTGTTGTTCTTAAACTCAGTACCATTGTCACTTCTGATTCTTCTAATTCGAGTTTGGTACAAGTTTTCAATTTTTCTGAACAACGCCATCAAACTTTCAAATGTCTCATCTTTAGTCTTCAGAAATGATACCCACGAAAATCTGGAATAGTCGTCAGTTACTACGAGACAATAGAGATCACCGGTTATGCTTTTGACGTTCACTGGCCCAAAAAGATCCATATGAAGTCTCTCTAACGGTCTCGAAACTGAGTTGACTTTCTTTTGAGGGTGTGATTTCTTCTTTTGCTTGCCTTTGATGCAGCTATTGCACTCCTCTTCCAGATGAAAACCTTTCATATGAACACCAGTTACTAAGTCATTATGCACCAGGTGATTCATTTTTCGCAAGTGAATATGGCCCATCTTTCGATGCCATAATTTCGATTCTTTTTCTGTTGCTCTTGACATAAAACAATGAGCCTGACCCGTGGTAGTAGTAGCTATGCTCATATCCAACACGTACAGATCATTGACTCTAGGTGCTCTCATGATAACCCACTCTTCGGGAACAAAAAATCCTGGTTTCAAAATCAAACATTCCTTATCTGTAAAGTGCGTTGTATACATAAGATCACAGATCTGAGAAATGCTCAGAAGATTGTTTTCAAGCTCAGCGATGTAGTTTACTCTTTCAAACGTGACAATTCCATTTGATAAAGTTCCTTCACCAACTATTCGACCACCTTGATTTCCTGCAAATCCCACGTATCCTCCATTAAACCCACGAACATCGTACAATAGGGTTTTCTTCCCCGTCATGTGCCGAGAAGCTCCACTGTCCATAATCCAACGTGAAACGGATCTTGGAAGCTCCTGCACATATCACAAATACTTAGTTATATTTTGATGCCACCCAAGCCTCTTTAGACTCAGGTAACTTGACACTTAGTTGAGTTTTTGCAATGTAAAGTGGCGGAAAATTTTTGTCATTCATCTTTAAGCTCTCTTCAGATCCAATCTCAACCTCTTTGTATAGAAAGAAATCATTTTTTGGAGGTTGACCAGATGATTGGTCTTTCTTTGGTACATACTTCTTTTCAGAAGTAGTAGACTCTTGTTTTTCAAGTTTCTCATAGTAATCCAAAGGAACATTCATCTTTACCGAAGTGGTAGAAGACGATTGTTTTTCCGTCTCAGAAACCTTTGGTTTTGGAGAACTTGGTTTCTTTTCAACTGATTTTGGCTTCCATGCTTGTTGAGATGTAGCAACCTTTTTGTAAAATTTGTCATTTTTAGTTACCACATTCTTAATAGGTTCAGTTTTGACTTTGATGTTTTCATTTTTCAAAACTTTCTTCTCAACAACCATTGGAGCTTTGCCTTTTGCATCATCTTTATTTTTCTGACTCTCAACAACTTCAGACTTAGGCTTTGACTTGGTGCACTTTCGTGCAATGTGTCCAACTTTGTTGCACTTAAAGCATGTACGGGTATCAACTACCCGACTTGTGCCTTCGGTCTGAGGCTATGAGGCCTTCTTCTCAAAGAACTCTTGATTTGATTTTGAAAAAATCTCAGATTCTTGCTCAGAATGAGAACTCGAGCTTTTTACAAACACCTTTTTCTCAATAAACTTCTTGTTTTGAAAGTTCCTTCTTTGATAATTCTTACCACCCTGATATCCACCCGACCATTTGTTTTGATTGTTTTTAGAAAAACGTGGTGGTACAACAGGTCTTTTGTAGTAAGCTTTATCTTTTTCAAAATTCAATTGTCTTTCAGAATGTTTCAAACTTTCAATTTCAGACACATCAATCTCAATCAACTTGAACACATTTCTCAATTTGCCAACATTCACATTCTCCAAAGGAAAATCACAATCCGAATACAACTTATCAGATTCCGCCATCTTGTACATCACAAGATTTGGTTCTTCACTTAAGTTGTTTTTGGATTTTGATTTTGGAATATATTTGTCCAAAAAGCATTCATCATCCTCAGTAGTGTCACTTTCAGACTTTAAAACATTTTCAACCATGCTTTTCACAACTTCAGATTGGACACTATCTTCATCGGAAGATGAAGTGAATGTGACATCAATCGTGTCTGGAAGCTTAACTTCATTTTTCTTCTTTATCATTAACCAACCCTGATTTTTTCTTTGAAAAATTGTTTAAAACTGGCGGTGGAACCTGATGAAACCCAACCCCGGTTCCATCAAAGTATACATCTTCGCCTGCTTTGTTCTTCCCAATTGGTTTAGGAACGATATGTTGAAGAACAAAACTTGTGGAGTTGTAACTGTTCAGTTTCAACTGAATGCGTTCATTTTCAATTTTAGCTTCTTGAAACTGAAGCTTCAACTTAGCAATTTCATCCAGTTGTTGATTGATTTGCTCTTCTTTTACTCTAAGAACTCCTGACAGTTGAAGATTCACTTTGGTTGTTTTACCATTTCTCTCATCAGAATCTTTTACCGTTCGTTTTAGCTTCTCAAAATTTTCTGAGAGTTGACGATTTTCATGAATTAACTTTTCGTTTTCTTTCCTAATTCTTTCTACGTCACTTTTATCTTTTTCGATTTTCTCAGTTAATTATTTTAATCGTTCATTTGAAGCTCTTAACATTTTGTCACGGTTTAAGATCTGATCTTCAACGTCTCTGACTCTTCCTGTCAGTTCTTCGGTTTTTTTACCGCTGAGGTAAGCAAGTGTACTACAAACCTTGCAGTCTTTCATGCAATTTTTGCAGTCGCTCTCAGTTTTAGTTTTCTTACCTGACTCATTGGTTGCATCAATCTGACTAACCTTGGTTTTAGACTCAGTGCCAGAACCAGAAACTACCTCTAGCTCTTTCGCAGCAAGCACTTTGTCAGCCATCTTCTTCAAATTCTCAGCCGTGAATTCTGGTGACGTATCAATAATCCCATCATCAACTTTCTTTGGCTGCGGCTCCTTTTTTTTTTCTTTTTCTTTTTCTTCAGATTCTCCTCCTCCCACCACTCTCTCTGTCTGGCTTTGTCACACCCCCAAAATCCATACGCGGAATATCACCGCTTGGAGGCGTGACTGACCAGGATCAAGCCACCAATCATATTGAACAAGCATGTAACAAAATGATAAAATCCAACACAATACAATTGGTGTGCAACCAAAACATAGTTTAAGTTATCAGCGAAAGCAAATAGTTCAAAACCCAAATATTAAATCCAAAGTATTAAAGTTATCATGAACACTCAATGTCCATGCTCCACAACGACTCTTCCCCATGCAAGCTCCTGCTAAACCTAGTGACCTGCAAAGCATGTAGTAACGAGTCAACAACAATGTCGAGTGAGTTCACAGTTGGTTTTCCAGTTCAGAGTTGTTCCAAAAACACATTTTTGTTCTTAAGCAGCTATCCAGCCGTGGGGGTTACCCCATAGTTCGAAAACATTGTATTAGTTACCCATTCTTATGTTGGCTATTCTAGCCCGGCTCTCTGGCCGTGGGGGCTACCCCATGTTTAGTTCACCAGACTCGTTACCATATCGACTACTAACGTTCGTCATGTTTAAGTGCCCTAACGTCTGTGTCTATCATCACTGACGTGCCATATTCCATTAGTCCACGCCCGTCCTCTGCGGCACGGTGTGAGGTTTGTTAAACCTAATAGCGCTATTTAACTAATGACCCGTTCGCCATTGGCCTCGGCGATTAAGTCGATATAAAAGGAGGGACTTCGTTGATAGAGTTCTAGTCTAGTATGATTAAATCCGTCTCAACAGGATGAGGAATCTATGTTCCTGAATATGTCTCAACAGGACGAGGAATCTATGTTCCTGAATACGTCTCAACAGGACGAGGAATCCCAATTCCTTAACCCATTCCCAACCCCTGGGAATCCCATGCTTTGTAGAGAAGTGTGAACTCACCTTAGATTAGTTCGGCAGATAGTTAAGGGTCGATTAAGCTCCTAATGGTCAACCACGTCCTAACATGGTTACCATACAAGTCAGGTCTAGGTTCAAATAGTGCACGTATGTTTACACAAAGATAGCAAGTCACGAACACATACTAATCATGGCATCACGTAAACGATCAAAGTGTATAACAATATTCGTACTCGTACGATATTAAAAGATTAGGCTCGCACAAGTTCAACAACCTTGTGTGAGTCACCCATTGAAGCCCAACATATAATAGATAGTCCATCTTGTGCGATCCATACATCTTGTGCGACCAACTTTGTTACCCAGCCCAAGAGACATACCTACGGCCCAATATAATGAACAGATAACAATCTTGTGCGACTCTAATTTCTTGTGCGATTAAGTTATCCTTGTGCGATCCGGACAATTTGTACGATTCAAAACATTTTGTGCGACTGGGAGTTGGGCTTTAAGGCCCAACAGCCTAAGTGTCCGTGTGCATGGCCCAAGACCTTGTGCGATCAGCAACATCTTGTGCGATCCACCAGGTCTTGTGCGATTCAGAGCTTGTGCGACCAGATCAAGTCTTGTGTGACTTGATCTTGTGCGACCGACAACCTTGTGCGATTAGTTTGATTATCCGATTTTCATGCATAACAGTTACATTGTTTCCATATTCGATCCAGTTGCAATCATTCAAGGGTTTCCATTTTCCATTCAAACAATTAATACTAACAGTTTCTAAACCCAACCAAAATCGATCAAACAAAGGTTTTTAGTATCAAATCTCTATGAACCCTAATCATGTTTTAAACATAATAATAACTTATCACATCATATATTTGATCCGATCACATGAACATACAACCGATTATAAACATCTGATCCTAAATCATCATGCAACCTAATCCGAAAACAAAACATGATAGTCGATTAACATCATCACACACATCCGATTACTAATACACCTCTCGATCTAATCATACACATGTGAGCCGATTTCAATGACATTAATATTAACAGTTTACATCTTCAACAATCGTGTATCATTTACAAATCATCACATGAGACATATATAATCACATAACATAAAATCAACTAAATACAAAACACTAACCGGTTAAGAGAGTATAACGAGAGTGATCCGAACAAGAGAATGATCCGAACACTAAGATCTTCGAAGAGATGGATGTTGTTACCGTCGGGTTAGAGAGAGAGAGAGAGAGAAGGAGAGATTAGGGTTTTGTGTGTGATAATAGATTTGCAACAAATGAGAAGGGTTGACCTCCTCCTAAGGTTATGCGTGTGAGAGGTGGGCCGAACCCACCACTATGGGCTGCTCATTCGGTTCCAAGTGAGGAGTGGGCCGAGAGTTGTAAAAGACCAAAGCCCAAAGGCTTGTGCTTTCGGGTTGTTGTGCGATCCAAGTTGTTTATATACATACATACATTACACAAAGCACATATCAACATAACATTCATTTAATCAATTAAGTTCATACAATCACACATGTTCACATACATTACATTAAGCACAACAATAGGTTCTGAAATACGAGTTGTCACATTATCCCCAAGTTGAAAGAAATTTCATCCCGAAATTTAGCACGTACTCACTGAGGAAGCTAGTTAAGTTGCGTATTTTTCCTGGTTTCCCTGGGGTGTCACATCCTCCCCCCGTTGATCTGGAATTTCATCCCGAAATTCCGTAGCTTCAGCCTCAGTAGTGGTTGTACTGTTTGCGAATAGTTGGGGATACTTTTGTTTCATCTGATCTTCACGTTCCCAGGTGAACTCTGGGCCACGACGTGAGTTCCAACGAACTCGAACAAGAGGAATTCTAGTGCGCTTGAGGACCTTAACATCCCGGTCCGTGATTTCAACTGGTTCTTCGACGAATCGTAACTGTTCATCGATGGTGAGCTCCTTTAAAGGAACTACGAAGGTCTCATCTGACAGACACTTCTTCAGATTCGACATGTGGAAAACGTTGTGAACAGCACTGAGTTCTGCTGGTAAGTTCAGTTTGTAGGCCACCATGCCTATTTTCTCGATGACTTCGAAAGGTCCGACGTATCGTGGGATAAGTTTACCTCGCTTGCCAAAACGAACCACACCCTTCCAAGGTGAAACCTTGAGTAGCACTCGCTCCCCAACCTGGAGCTCGAGTGGTTTCATGCCCTTATCGGCGTAGCTTTTCTGACGGTCACGAGCTGCCGCCATTCGTTGTCGTATTTGATCAATTCGTTCTGTTGTGTCTACCACAAGTTCTGGACCAGTGATCTGACTATCCCCCACCTCTGCCCAACAAAGAGGTAACCGGCATTTACGCCCGTACAATGCCTCAAACGGAGCAGCTTTAATGCTGGTGTGGTAGCTGTTATTGTACGAAAATTCCACAAGTGGCAGATGCTTTTCCCAGCCGTTTCCAAAGTCAATTACGCACGCTCGAAGCATGTCTTCTAAAGTTTGAATAGTGCGCTCAGACTGCCCATCCATCTGAGGGTGATAAGCTGTGCTCATATCTAAACGTGAGCCAAAAGACTTGTGCATCGCTTGCCAAAGTTCTGAAGTGAAACGTGCGTCACGATTGGAAATAATAGAGGTGGGCACTCCGTGCCTCGAGACAACTTCCTTTAAGTATACGTCTGCTAGAGTGGAGAACTTATCCGTTTCCTTAATAGCCAGGAAGTGTGCAGACTTGGTGAGTCGATCCACGATCACCCAAATAGTATCGTTACCACGTTGAGATCTAGGCAGGCCAGTAACAAAATCCATGGAAATTTGCTCCCATTTCCATTGTGGTATCTCTGGTTGTTGGAGTAGGCCTGATGGTTTCTGATATTCCGTCTTGACTCTCGCACAAGTCAAGCACTTGCTAACGTAAGTTGCTATGTGAGCTTTCATGCTAGGCCACCAATACGTAGTTTTCAAGTCGTGGTACATCTTATCTGAACCAGGGTGTACTGAGTAACGAGACTTGTGTGCTTCATCCATTACAAGCTCTCGTAGGTTGCCATAGAGTGGGACCCAAATGCATCCTGTTACGTAGTAAGCACCGTCTTCCCTTTGTTCTAATCATTGCCTTGAGCCACGCAGGGCTTCAGCCCTGACGTTTTATGGTTTCAGTGCTTCCACCTGAGCATCTTGTATCTGAGCGGGAAGACTAGATTGGATAGTGAGTTGCAAAGCTCATACGCGCTTAGGCATAGTGTCCTTTCGACTGAGGGCGTTAGCCACAACATTGGATTTGCCTGGGTGGTACCTGATCGAGCATTCGTAGTCATTCAGTAGCTCGACCCATCCTTGTTGTCGCATATTCAACTCCTTCTGTTTGAAGATATGCTCGAGACTCCTGTGATCGGTATAAATGGTGCACTTGGTACCGTACAGGTAATGTCTCCATATCTTAAGTGCAAAAACCACCGCTCCCAGCTCTAAATCGTGTGTAGTGTAGTTCCTTTCATGAACTTTAAGTTAGCGTGAGGCGTACGCAATAACTTTATCCCGTTGCATCAAGACACAACCAAGACCCTGAATCGATGCGTCGCAGTAAACCACAAAGTCGTCTGTGCCTTCAGGCAGTGAGAGGATAGGTGCGCTACAAAGTCTACCCTTTAAGTGTTGAAATGCTGATTCTTGTTCATTACCCCAACGATAGATAACACCTTTCTGAGTCAGCGAAGTGAGTGGTTGTGAAATCTTGGAGAAATCCTTGATAAACCTTCTGTAGTAGCCTGCGAAACCCAAGAATTGGCGAATTTCCGTTGGCGTGCGTGGTGCAGGCCAGTTCTTAATCGAGTTTACCTTGGATAGATCAACGTGAATCCCATCCTTGTTTACCACATGGCCTAAGAAATGGACTTCACGAAGCCAGAAGTCACATTTTGAAATTTTGTGCGACTGGGAGTTGGGCTTTAAGGCCCAACAGCCTAAGTGTCCGTGTGCATGGCCCAAGACCTTGTGCGATCAGCAACATCTTGTGCGATCCACCAGGTCTTGTGCGATTCAGAGCTTGTGCGATCAGATCAAGTCTTGTGTGACTTGATCTTGTGTGACCGAGAACCTTGTGCGATTAGTTTGATTATCCGATTTTCATGCATAACAGTTACATTGTTTCCATATTCGATCCAGTTGCAATCATTCAAGGGTTTCCATTTTCCATTCAAACAATTAATACTAACAGTTTCTAAACCCAACCAAAATCGATCAAACAATGGTTTTTAGTATCAAATCTCTATGAACCCTAATCATGTTTTAAACATAACAATAACTTATCACATCATATATTTGATCCGATCACATGAACATACAACTGATTATAAACATCTGATCCTAAATCATCATGCAACCTAATCCGAAAACAAAACATGATAGTCGATTAACATCATCACACACATCCGATTACTAATACACCTCTCGATCTAATCATACACATGTGAGCCGATTTCAAAGACATTAATATTAACAATTTACATCTTTAACAATTGTGTATCATTTACAAATCATCACATGAGACATATATAATCACATAACATAAAATCAACTAAATACAAAACACTAACCGGTTAAGAGAGTATAACGAGAGTGATCCGAACAAGAGAATGATCCGAACACTAAGATCTTCGAAGAGATGGATGTTGTTGCCGTCGGGTTAGAGAGAGAGAGAAGGAGAGATTAGGGTTTTGTGTGTGATAATAGATTTGCAACAAATGAGAAGGGTTGACCTCCTCCTAAGGTTATGCGTGTGAGAGGTGGGCCGAACCCACCACTATGGGCTGCTCATTCGGTTCCAAGTGAGGAGTGGGCCGAGAGTTGTAAAAGACCAAAGCCTATAGGCTTGTGCGTTCGGGTTGTTGTGCGATCCAAGTTGTTTATATATATACATACATTACAAAAAGCACATATCAACATAACATTCATTTAATCAATTAAGTTCATACAATCACATCACGTTCACATACGTTACATTAAGCATAACAATAGGTTCTGAAATACGAGTTGTCACAGGCTTGTTCTTCTTCAGCAATTTGTTTGGTGAGGGTTTCAACATCAACAGTATCTGGGTCAACAGGAATGTTTCCCTTTGGATCTAGGTAACATTCTCTATCAGCATCCCATCTATTCACCTTTTTTGCTTCTTTGTATGTATGATAGATTCTAC
Source organism: Helianthus tuberosus (assembly GCA_030545235.1). Lineage (NCBI taxonomy): Eukaryota > Viridiplantae > Streptophyta > Magnoliopsida > Asterales > Asteraceae > Helianthus > Helianthus tuberosus. Next base: position 23,710 of record JARYGA010015149.1, read on the forward strand.
TCTTCATGTTTTGGGCTTTCATTTTTCTGTTGATGTATTTCACTTCTTCTGTTCTGCTATCTTTGAAAGGAACAATTTTTGTCACAAACGCATAGCCCACTGCATCCTCTTCTGGTAGCCGTTCACTCCAATCGAAACCTTCGTCATCATGAATAACAGCAAGAGCTCTTGATTTTTCTTTAGGGGTATCTTCAAGCTGCTTCATTCTGGGAGGTTCAGATTTGTTCTGATGATATATTGCTCTTTTGTAATAATCCTCTCTGAATGGATTTGCAGTATCATCAGAAGGTGCGTTTTGACATTCACGTTTAAAATGTCCCTTTTTTTTTTACATCTGAAGCACGTGACTTTTGATTTATCAAAACCAAGTTTTGTGGATGGTCCTCCAATTGAATGTCTGCTTGTAATCTCCATGAACCTTTGTGCTCGTCTGACTGCACTAGCCATACACCACCTGATATCTATCAACTCCATTTCTTCTGGGTCGATCTGATCATAGTCCTCCTTGGTGAGGTTAGTGTTTCCAATCTTTCCCGCAATAAGGCTCTCGTATGATTCAAGGATAGATGCTAAAAACACCATTTGCTGCTTTGCGGATTCTTCACTGAAATTTTGTGCATTCTTCAGATCCACAACAATATTACATTGGAAAAGATTCTTTGGAACTGATTGACTTGAAGTAGTTGACGATGAACCACTATGAAAACCACTGCTTGGATTTTCTTGATTTGACGTGTTAGAACATTCAGCTGAGAAAGCTATCTTAGGAGACACATTCTTCGGGATGATACTTCCTCGGTAATACAACTCAACATTCTGCTGATATGAGGAATGATTGACTTTGTTTGATTTCTTTATCTCCAGCTCATGACTCTCCAGTCTTTCGATTAACAGATCAACCGTCAGATCCTCCGACTTTATTGTGTTCTTCAGCATCAAAGCAAAGTATTGTCAGTCTTTCTCATCCGGCAGTGAGTCAAACAGTTTGTCAACCAATTCTTCTTGAGTATAAATGATTCCCTGTCTTGCCAGCTCCATTTTCAAATGCCCAAATCTTTCAATCATCTTAGATACATATTCGTTTTTTAAACATCCAAACAAATCAAATTCTTTTCTTAACAACTTCTTTTTGTTTTTAACTATCTCAGCACTACCCACACATTTCACTCTCAATTTCTCCCATAGATCTTTCTCATTTGTGTACTCAATCAACGATATTATGTCGTCTCTCACAGACTGATGAAGCAATGCAATGCATTTTTGTTCAGCAACAAAACTATCTACATCATCAGTATCTGTTATATTTTCATAATCCGATCTTCCCATATTGAAACCATTCTTCAAGCTCTTCCAACTTGGATATGCAAACGCTTTTAGCCACTCTTCAAACCTTTTAGCCCATCTATTGTATTCTTCAATCACCATCAGTTTGGGAGGTTTGTTGTATGTGCCATATGCACTCTCCACACTCAAAGCATCAGAAATTGTTTTCTTTGCACTCGGAGCATTTTCATTTGTGTTGTTTGATGTATCATCTCCGGTGTTTCCCGTGAAAGCAAACATGTCACTGAAAGGATTCATAAAATCATCCATCTTCACGTATCTGAAACAATCAACAAACACTTAGAAAATTTTTTGGTTTTTTTTGACAAGTTCAAACGAAATCAGATCAAACGAAAACAGATTTCAAGCGAAGTAAGCTTTCAAATGAAATACCCTTCACACGAAATCAGATTTCAAGCGAAATAGCGAGTTTGAAACGAAAAAGGTCTAATTTCGTGTGAAATAGAGGTTCCAAGTTAATTTCGTGCGAAATAAGGTTCACAAACATGATTTCGTGCGAAATAAGGAAATGTATGCTAATTTCGTGCGAAATACTCTGATTTCATACGAAATAAGAAAGGAAATGTATGCTAATTTCGTGCAAAATACTCTGATTTCGTACGAAATAAGACACTCAAAGTTAATTTCGTGCGAAATTAACTGACTATTTCATGTGAAATTAGGATGACATCCGCATGTCGGCCACCATTTTGTCAAATTGATCCGGTTTTTGTTCGAATTTTGGTCCAATTTTCTCAAGGATTCATTAAAACAGTGTTTTACGTTATATATGTGAAATTCAATCCATTTTGTCCGTTAAATCTCGTTTAATTTTGAAAAGAATGAGTAGAAGTGATGAAAACAAGCTGAATTGGTATAAACTCTTCTTCCTGTGCTCTGATACGTGGCCCGCGTAAGCCAAGCTTATTTCTTACGCGGCCCGCGAGAGCCCATCAGACAGAAACATTGAATCTGGCTTTCCAGCCTGTTTTTGATGGTTTTAGCAGCTGATTTGGGATACTTTGGGCTAGTTTTGATGGTTTTTAGTGTGCCCCTTGTATCACAATACCATGTGCCCACATGGAGGGTCAAGATCGAAGCACGTTTTACGAGGAACGATCCTAACGGTTGTGGTTTTTCTATAAATACCCAACTCATTTTCATTTTTTCCTCACAATCTGATTCAAATAGCTCTAAGTTGGGGTCTAGCACTTCATACCTGAGCAATTTGAATCAAGATTTCCTTGCTTGGACCCTTTTTAAGTATTCTTTCATGCTTTTATGCGTTTTTAGCACGAAAGTCAAACAGTGTTTGACTTTCTGCTTTGACCAGTCTTTGGTCAACACAAAGTTCGTTTGAACTTTGCAACATGAGCGTAATCACGATGGTTAGAGTCCCTAGTGACTATACCTACTGATTACCACATTGATTAGGTGTAGTGACGAGTCATAGTTTCGGTCAAAATGCGCGTTCATGCGTATTTTGCAACCAAACTATTCTTGGCTATCAAAACCCTTTGTTTTGATATCAAAACCTGTTTTCTAACTTAACTAAACATGTTTTAACATGTTTAGCTCGTCACTTTTAGATTAGTGCTTATATAGGGTCGTAAGATAAGCGGTCTAAACAACCGCTTAGACTTTCGAACTAGACCCGTTTGGTCGATCATTAGGATCCGACCAAACATATTTTGTGACAATAGTTGTATAGGGAATAACCTTCCGAGGTTATACCTTATGGTCACTTCGTTTAAGTAGTTGTATGATAGGTAGTTTATATGCCTTAGGAAAATGACCAAAATGCCCTTTTTATGCATAATTGGATTTTAAGCATATGTAACATAAACTTTTATCACTTAACTGATTATGCAACATATTTAAACATGTATAGGTATATAATACTTGTCATAGGACTAGTTAGACGTCTCATACGCGCGTTTGCCCGAACAACGCGTTAAAGTAGCGTAAGCTACCTTAATGGGTCGTAAGCACTTAGGTTAGGTTTCGATTTAGTATGTAGGCTTTGTTAAACCATATCATATGAGTTCCAATACTCATTTCGTTTATGAAACCTCATCCTATCCGATCTTCCGATTTAGGTCCGGTTTATTTACATAGTTACTTATATTAGGTGCTGATTGATTTCCGTGATCCCTCTAGCTTTGCTTGGTTGTTATCCAAGAGTTCTAAGCATTCTTAAGTGAGTACATAGTTCCCCTATTTTACTGTTTTCAATTGTTTTGGGGTGATTCATATGTGTTAAACGATTTCGATGTTTTTAACGATGGTTTATAGTAAATTAATAACGATTTCGATAATGTGGATAAACTTGTTGGTTGTAATTACATAACGAATAACATTCAATAGTTTGGGCCAAACCGACCAGTATTAGGTTATGGTACCATAGGATCTGACAAATCCCGTTATCATACTGCACCCATGGTTATGTGTGGGTTAGGTGGGTAACGACTGAATCTGTGATTGTTAATTTACCCTTTGGTGGTTTATTAATGCGAGTTTCGAGATAGTCGAGTTGTGAAGGTTTGGATGTTATTAGCGAGACGACTAAAAGTAGTTTTCACAATTAAAACGAGAATGATTTAAAGGACTGAAGCGATTTTTAACGAGTTAAACGATTTGGGTAAATGATTGGTTTTTGGTTAGTGTTTAGATAACGGGATGGGTGTAATGTGATGAAAACATGGTAGATACGCCGCTGGTACTTCTTATATATAAGTGTTTTCATCATATTACATACCGTGGCGTTATTTACTTCACTTGGGTAAACGATTTTGAAACGATGTCACACAATGATGTTTTCTGAATAATATAAACCATACGAGTTTTATTGAAGTTAGGATCATCAATACGCGTCATTTCAATAATATCAGCCATGGTGTAAGTATGTCTGATTTCTCCTTCTTTAACTTCAGGCTCTAGATGCAATATTAACTTTTCACTTTAATCAACGTTTTGATCATCAACGTTCTCCCCCTCTCCTGTAGCATCCTCAGGCTCTTCATTCACATCATCATGAAGATAATCATTGACGTTTTCTTCATTAGATGATTCTGTAACTTTGATGCCTGTACCACCCTGATCATCGTCATCACCATCATCATCACTGTGACTACTAGCAGAGAATACATCATCTGCATCATCCTTTTCACTTTCATCATCTTCCTCATCTTCATCATCTTCCTCAACAACTTCCTCATCATTAATAATATCATCAATTAGAACATCTTCCTTAAATATAGCAGAAACTGCAGAGATCGGACGAGGATTTGGTATAGGTGATTCAGGTACAGTTGATAGAACAACTGCTCTTTCAGTAACTTCAGAAGATCCTTCAACACCTTTATCCTTGTTTTTCATGTCAGCTTCTAAATCAGCTTGACGTTTTGCTCTAACCTCCTCAATCTTGATTTCATCAAATTTCTGTTCAACATACTTGCCTAGTAAATCTTCTATCACTTTTCTTAACATATAATCTTCATGACCTCTTCGAGCATTGATTGCTTCTAACTCTTTGTTCTTCAGCTCGAAATACTTGTTTTGCTCATCTCTGCGAGCCTTTTCTTCTAACAATTCTGCAAGTTGAACTTTCATAACATCAATTTCAGCTTCATCAGCTTCAATCTTTTTCAGCAATGATGAGTTCTCAGCTTCAACTGTTTTGACCTGCTTTTCGAGTTTCTTTTCACGATCCAGCAATTTCTTATTTTCAACCAACACTTCTTCCACTTTCTTTTCTAAACTCTTAACTTGCACATCAGTCGCAAAATTGAAATCACCAATGTCTTCAAGAGTAATACCCTCAGGAACAATTGGAAAAATTTTGTAACCAGAAGAACCAGGTGTAGTTTGGACAGGTGGTTGTGTGGATGGTGGTGTTTGAAAGATTTGCTAAGATGTAACAACAGGTTGTTGTTCGTGTGGAGGTGTAGCAATATGAATATGTGGTGGTGATAGATGTGGTGGTGAAAGATGTGGTGGTGATTGAATTGCTGATGGTTGTCTTGGTGGTGATTGATGAATTGGTGAATGAATTGGAGATGGTTGATGTTGAGGTTCAGATGGTGGTGATGGTTGTTTACTAGGTTCCTGGATTGCTTTCTTCTTTAACAACACTTTCAATCTTCTTGCAGCCTTCGGAGTAACAACTCTCTTTCTTGCAGATTGTTTCTTCCTACCACCAGATGATGGAGGCGTCTGAGATTCTACAACATGTTCAGGAGAAGGATTGTATAACTCATCATCTTTATCCTCTTTCCTCTTTCTCTTGAACTTCTTTTCTTTTTCAATTTTAGCTCTAACTCTTGCTGCACGCTTAGTTTCATCAATATCCTCATCAGATGAACTTGAAGAACTGCTATCTGCATCATCACCTTTATCACTAGTTGACTTCCCTGTTTCAGCATTATAATCAGTAAGATCTTTCAACAACTTTTCAGATTTAGGAGACAAACGAACATCTCCTTCAACATTAACTTCTGCTTCAGCTTCAGCTTCTTCTTCTTTATCAGATTCATCCACAAGCATAGTTTCAACAACTTTCTTTTGACGCTTTTTCTTAGGTTGTGAAGAAGAACCCTCCTCCATTTGAACTTTCGGAGTTGTTTTTCTGCTTCTCTTCTTTTTCTCTTTCAAGAACCACTCGTTTCGAGTTTCTTTGAAGCTTTTAAGTGTTTTTAATTCATCTTCATAACTCTTCTCTTTCATTTCTTTCTCATTTCTCCAGTTCTGATGATTGATTGGATCTGGATCTTGATAATTCTTATCTTTGATAAAACCAAAAAATTCAGCTTTTGTTGATGGCTCTGGATGGTTTGGATGATATCTAGCCAATTGTTTCACAGAGTCATTATCCATGTGAGATAACACCAGTAAATCATTGTTTTCATCTCTTTCAAGATCAGGATAAGCATGATCTAACAACATTTGAACAAATTGTGGATACACCCAAGTCTTGTTCTTTGAAGTAATATTTTCTACCATGTAATGAAACACAATCTTTGAAAAATTATACTTCTTGTTTAATACGAGAGCTGTCACCATGTTCATTTGATAATCCCTCATTGCGTCATAACCTCCCTTTCTATGACTTAGAGTAATCAACACTGAGTGAATAAGAAACTTGTATGGTTTGGAAAACTTTGATTTCAAGTAGTTAGCACTATTCAGTGCACCATTATAACCCATCCGCAACATGCAACCTTTGACCATCCTCTCAGGGAACTTTGACGGAGAATTTTCATCGTCCGGAAAGTCTATCACCTCACGAACTAACTGCTCTATGATAATGATCGGTTTGTCTTCACCATTCAAGCTCACAACTGAATTTATTGTTTTGTGTTCTTCGTCATACGTTGCGTTTTCCCAAAAGTGTTCAATGTGTGATTTGAAAACCAGATATTGATTTGTCAAAGCTTTCTGAATCGGCAATCTTTTCATAAACTCCAGAATACTCTTGAATTCGGTCAACTTTGGTATCTTCTCCTCATAAAAACACAACAAGTGTTGTGTAATGGATCAAATAGAACATTCGAAGCCTGAAAAATAACAACATACAATCAAATTAACACTTAGAAAAACTTTTCAACACATTGATTCATTCATACGAAATCATTTCAAACGGAATAACATGATTCAAGCGAAATCAGTATTTCATGCGAGATACCAATTCAAACGGAATGGCAGTTTGAAGCGAAATTACAATTTGAAATGGAATCACTTATTCAAATGAAATCACATCTCATGCGGAATCACAGTTTGGAGCGAAATTACAGATAAACAACAACATGATCAGATGATGAAATTGATTAACTGGGTTTGATCTATGATGAATTCCGAGCACAAGAGTGTGATTTATTTTCATTTTAACCCACAAACATAACCTAGATCTAAGTCTGAAAATCCTGTTCATCGTCATTCAAGCGAAACCAACAGATCTGGTTCAATCAAAACACTAAGACAGATCTACAACCTATTCCGACCACACATATATAATTAACGTTCATTTTAAACTACAAACAAACCCTAGATCTAAGTTTTTTGTCCTGTTCATCGCCGTTCAAATGAAATCATACAGATCTGGGTCAAATCGACCATCAAACTCACATTTCCCATGATCTAAGTTGAGCAAACCAACTTAAATATGGATTTCAAACAACAATCGGGCAGAATAACGACTAGAAATTAAAGAACTAAGTATTTCGCTCAAAATCGCCTGAGAGGAACTTTGAAGCGAAATAACAGAAATGACAAGTCCAAGCGGAATACACTCACTATTTATAGACCAGCTAATTTCGTGTGAAATTCGCACTGAGGTCTTTTCAAACGGAATCACCTTTCAAGTGGAATCACATTTTCAAGCGGAATTAGATTTTTCAAACGGAATCCCTTTTTCAAGCGAAATCAATGTTCAAATTTTTAACTTTTTGAGATTTTACCGACACACCCAGTTAACCAAGTCCAAGTTAATGACCTTGGTCAACTGTTCAGCCTACCAAGTCCAAGTTAATGACCTTGGTTGACCAATTTATGAAGTTTACTGACTTTCTGAAATAATTTAAGTTCAAGTTAATGAACTTTTAAACTTTCAAGCAATTACCAATCACTTTTTCTCAATCTTCTGTTTACCCAAACCTCATGATCCAGACTTGTTCTGCACATAAGACTTTGATCATCTGATCCCCAACGTTCGTTGTCGAAAATAAAATGAAATACAAATCTTTTTGGATTTTTAATAATGATAAGCAATAAACTGTACACACAATATTTTTGTGAGTGTGTTAGGGGATCATATCAGCTGCCGACGAGATACAAGCACCGTTAAGCTTTGATTACATTTTCAGTATTAAACAGTTCGCATTGATTGTCGATATACTAATCCTCTTAAATTTTCACACAAAGTTCAATCTATTCAGGATACGGATTTAGTGTTTTAAGGCTTAACTTTTACATGTGTACCACCTCAGAATATACTCCCGTATCCAGATCCCAATATTCAGTCTTACAGGTGAGTATACCTAGATGATATCTGTAAGGGGTTAAATGTGAGGGCCGTGAGAGTTCAGGCTATTGCTTCCGCAAAATCAGAGAGATGACGGCTTCGACTTTTGGTGGGTTCCCTTTAGAGAATATTTTCTTCAACAGCACATGATTAGCATTTTGCAATGTTTCATCATTTTTTATGCTGAGGGGGGGCTTTTATTTTAAGCAAAGTAAAGTATTCTCCGGGGACTAGGCCATTGCTTCCGCCAAATCAGAAGTCCCGGGATAATACCCCAGATATCACTAAGCATAAAGACCTAGTATCTCAGAAAGAGGGACCTTTCAAACAAGAATTCGGGGGTTACCCATATATCCGAGAGATGTTCCCCACGTAAAAGCAAGTAATGGAATTTATGTTTATATCCCGAACAAACCTACTAAACGTGTAAAAAACGTATCGGCATATCATCTGCAAGACTGCTTAACACATTAAAACTTTACATTTCTTTAGCGTACTACATCTGTCTAGCTGATGTACTATCATTTCCCCTTTTTACACAAACTCTTTTTCAGATTTTCTATTGTTTTTGGATTTTTGAAATTTTATCATGTTTATGGATTTTCTGCAAACTTTCTCCCCCTAAAACAAAGATATATTTTTGTGTTTTTGTTTTTATCAAAAGCAGAAAATAAACTGTACAAAAACTTTGACAACATAACGTGGATCACATCAGATCGTCGTCCTCCTTGGCTTCACATTCAACAACCCTCCAGAAAACAAATTTTTCATCCCATTTAATTTTAAAAGATAGTTAAAATCTCTTTTTGTCAAACGGTTTGGTGTAAAAATCATCTTTCTGTTCATCGGTGTGTATATGTTCAATTCTAATCTATTTCTTCTCGTGACAATCACGGATGAAATGATGTCGAATTTCTATATGTTTTGTTTTAGAATGGTGAACCGGGTTTTTCGTTATGTTAATCCTTGCTTCATTGTCCACAAATATAGGCGTGTCCAAGAACTGCAAACCAAAGTCTCGCATCTGCCGTTGGATCCAAAGGATCTGAGAGCAACAGCTCGAGGCCGAAACGTATTCAGTCTCGCAAGTAGAGAGCGCTACTGAGGTTTGTTTCTTGCACTGCCAAGTGACTAGTCGAGTTCCGAAGAACTGACAGCCTGCAGTGGTGGACTTAGCATTTTGCTTGCAGCTACCAAAATCAGAATCAGCAAAACCTGTGAGAGAGAAATCGCCAAACTTAGGATACCACAAGCCGGTGCTTGGGCAGCCTTTCAAATATCGTAAAATGCGTTTCACGATTGTCAAGTGTGACTGGCGTGGGCTGGACTGATATCGTGCACATAAACATGTCGGCTACATGATGTCCGGGCGGGAAGCAGTAAGATACATCAAAGATCCAATTATCGACCGGTAATATGTCTCGTCAACTTTTTCTCCACCTTCATCTGGACATATTCCATGATTTTGAGCTAAGGGGGTTGATGTTGGAGTAGATTCAGACATGTTGAACTTTTCCAGAACATCGTTCACGTATTTGGTTTGATGAATGAAGATTCCTTCGGGCATTTGCTCGACCTGTAGCCCTAGGAAGAACTTCATCTCCCCCATCGAACTCATCTCAAATTTCTTCTTCATAACATTCTCTAAATCTTTACACAACTCGTCATTTGTCGAACCAAAAATGATGTCATCAACGTAGATTTGCACGATCAAAAGATGCCCTGCAACCTCTTTTGTGAACAAAGTGCTATCAACCGTCCCTCTGGTGAACCCGTTGGCCAGCAGATGTTGGGAAAGCGTCTCATACAAGGCTCTCAGGGCCTGGTGAAGTCCGTAAAGTGCTTTATCGAGAAGATATACTTTGTTTTTGTGTAGTGGATCAGTGAACCCCGGCGGTTGTCCAACATACACTTCTTCATTGATTTTGCCATACAGGAATGCAGATTTCACATCTAGTTGGTAGACTTTGAATCCTTTCCAAGACGCGAACGCCAGGAAGATCCTAATCGCCTCAAGTCTTGAAAAAGGCGCATACACCTCGGTAAAGTCAATGCCTTCTTGCTGACTGAATCCCTGTACTACCAATCATGCTTTGTTTCGAACAATGACTCCTCTATCATCTCTTTTACATTTGAATACCCACTTTGTTTTGATCAACTTTTGATTTTCAGGAAGATCCACCAATCTCCATACTCCCAGCTTCTCAAACTGCTGCAGCTCTTCCTGCATAGCATTAACCCAACTTTCTTCAGTTATAGCTTCTTTATACATTTTTGGTTCAACCTGTGAAATGAAACACTTAAGTGAGAACTCTTCTTGTAAAGGAGCAACAGATGTATAAAAACATGTAAGAGCTCTGTTGATCTGATCCCGCGTTTTTACTCCGCTCTGAAGATCACCAATAATCTTCTCTGAAGGATGATACGACAAAGTTCTTGGCATAGCAGTGTCAGGCACGCTCACTTCCGATTGCAAGTTCGTAATGTCTTGATCACTGGTGTGATCCTCAGCTTCATTCATAGCAACAGTTGGTTCCTCGTCAAAAGTCGGACCGTCTTCTGATTCTGAGTCGTCAGAATTATCAAACATTGGAGCTGGTTCCTCTGGTGGTTCATGAGCAGTTCCACTTGGACCGGCCTTGTGATCATTTGTACCACTTGTAGGAATGTTTGTACCCACATCAGGCTGAGAAACTACCAACGGTCTTGGCACCTGATCTTGCGACATAGATTGTTGATGTTGGTATAAGTAAGCAAGTTCCTCTTCACTTGGCTCAGTCGGCAGTTGGAAAGACTCCCAGATTTTGTCATAATCGAACAGGAATCTTTGTCCGGGAAGTTGTGGTGGAGCAGTATGCTTCTGACAATCAACATGCTGAACTTGTATTATCTTCCCCAGGCACAGAACGAACACCCTCTTCAGGAGACTCGCATAACATAAAAAGAAACCGTCATTACTTTTAGCACCAAACTTACCATCTGGATCAATGAAAGTACAAGGCGATCCAAACGGTTCTAAAAACTTCAAATTTGGTTTGTAACGATGAAGAAGTTCAAAACATGTTTTCTTGTATTTCTTCACTGTGAGAACGCGATTCAATGTATAGCATGCTGATGCAACTGCTTCACTCCAGAAAAATATTGGCAACTTGGAATCGGCGAGCATCGTTTGAGCTGTTTCAATCAAGGTGCGATTCTTTCGTTCAGCTACACCATTTTGCTGTGGAGTGTATGGTGCACTAAATTCATGAAGAATTCCTTTTTCATTACAAAACTCGAACATGTGATTGTTTCTGAACTCCATTCCATTGTCACTTCTTATTCTTCTGATCGGCAATTTGTACAGCGTTTCCATCTTTTTTAACAACACCATCAACAAATCAAACGTTTGGTCTTTGCTTTCAATACACATCACCCATGAGAATCTGGTAAAGTCGTCGGTGACCACCAGACAATACAAATCTCCACTCACACTCTTCACATTAACTGGTCCAAAAAGGTCCATGTGGAGCCTCTCGAGTGGTACTCTGATTGAATTCAATAGCTTCTGCGGGTGTGTCTTCTTCATTTGTTTTCCCTTCTTGCACTCTACACAATCATCATTTAAATGAAAGTTTTTCAGATTTACACCTTCTACAAGATCATTGTGCGCAAGAAAATTCATTTTTCTGACATGAATGTGGCCCATCTTTCGATGCCACATCCTTGACTCTTTTTCAGTCGCTTTCGTTTTTGTCACAAAACATTGTTTCTGATGATCTGTTGTTGTTGCGACACTCATATCAAGAACATACAAATCATTTTCTCGTGGAGCTCGCATCAACACCATGTTCTCAGGAATTTTAAAACCAGGTTTTATGATTAAACATTCATTTTTAGTAAAGTGTACTGTAAAAGACTTGTCACAGATCTGTGAGCTGCTCAACAGATTGTTTTCAAGTTCGATGATATAGTTCACTTTTTCAAACGACACGACTCCATTTGTTAGAGTTCCTTCACCAACTATTCTGCCACCCTGATTCCCTGCAAATCCAACATATCCACCGTTGATTGATTTAACATCGTAGAGTAAAGCCAGCATTCCAGTCATATACCTTGAAGCTCCGCTGTCCATGATCCACTTCGAGATTATTGACCTCGGCAGCCCCTGTATACATCACAGAAATTCATTCAAACAATGAAGCCCATGATTTCTTTACCTTTGGAACACTACCAAACACTAGATCACATGACACATCAACTTTCGGAATGTTAAAAATGACGTTTGGAACAACAGTTTCAGCTTTTGATTTTAAAGTTTTCTCTTTAATTGGAGGAAATTCCTTAAGCAACTTGTCTAGTTCAAATTCAAGTTTCTTAACATCAATTGTAAAAACTTTTGAATCAGATTTTAGCTCATTTTCCATCTTCTTTTCTCCAACTGATTGTTTTGGTTTTGCCACCCATGATTGATTTTGCAAGATTTTTGTCTTTGGATAAATCTTTAAAGTCTTTTGAGTTTTCGAAGATTCACCAATCTCAAATGTTGATTTCGACTTTTCTTCGGACTTCAAGGATTCACCTCTTTTCAACTTTTTTGACTGAAGATATAATCCTTTTCAGCATCAACACTAGGACCAGCAACAAAAACATCAATGGCTTTTTGACCAACAACCCATATTTGACAAAAGTTGATTTGTAGGTCTCTTCTCTCAACTTTTTTGCTGCATTGAAATCATCAATGGCTTTTTGACTGAAGATATAATCCTTTTCAGCATCAACACTAGGACCAGCAACAAAAACATCACTCATCTTTTCTTTTGGCTTGACATTCTTCTTAGCCATTTTCTTTTCAAAACCAATACCTTTGTTTTTGAAATTGTTTCCATTCCACTTGTTATTACCACCATTGCCCACCCACTCTTTCTTTCCCGGGTTGTTTGATTGTGGTTTCACAAAAGACTTTTTAGGTTTTGAAAGAAACTCGTTGTGAACCTAAGAAATGTCAATCTCAACAAGTTTAAACACCTTCTTAACATTTTGCATGTTCGCATTCTGGATTGGATACTCAAAATCAGAATAAAGTTTGTCAGTTCCGGTCATTGTGTAAACCACAATGATCGAATCATCATTCGCAACCTTTTCTGATTTTGGTATAAACTTGTCTAAGAAGTTGCCATCTTCTTCAGAATCAGAAATGGAGTTTTTAAAATGAGTTTTCACAGTATCAAACTCCGAGTTATCACTTTCTTCATCTAACACTTGGTCAACAATGGTTTTGATCACCTGTGACTCATTATCAGTATCGGATGGAGAAAATGTAACATCAATATTCTTAGGCAACTCATTCTCAATGGTTCTTAACTTGAGATTCAATGCAGATTCCACCCCATCTGGATACTTTTGAGTGTAATGATTCCACATTGGGGGTGGAACACTTTTGAAAACAGGTTTCGCATCAGCTTGTTTTGGAACAATTTGATCAATAACATATGATGAAGCATCATAACTCATCAGTTTCTTATCAACCCTTTCAGTTTCAATTCTCATTATCTCAAGTTCTTTTTTCAAAGAAGCAATTGTGTAACACCTGTGCCTCCACGGCCATCAAACAAATACCAAACCAATGAAATAATGTATTTCATACTTTGGACTTGTATAAATATGTGTATCTTTTGCACATATCGACTCATGTTCGATTTCAAGCTCTAAATCGCTTTCTGGAAGGTTATACGCGCACTAATGCGTAAATATAACCAGTTTAATGCAACGAACACTCCGGAATAGTGAAATAGGCTTAACATACCTTAAATAACCTATACATAACTTAGATATAAGTTTTGGAAGGTTTGGTGTGGTGAAATCAAAGTTAAATCGCTTACAGGGACTAAAGTTGACAAACTGCGAAAGTATGCCAATTTGAACTGTAACAGACATTCCGGAACATGACCATAAGTTAAACATACCATAAATATCCTTTACATAGCTTAGAAATAGGCTTTGAGGGGTTCGGTATGCTAAAATAAACTTTTGGGTCATTCAGGGACTAAAAGTGTCAAAAAGTGCACAAGTTTGCATTTTCGCGCATAACTTACGTTCTGAATACATCTGGACATCCAAAAATTTATGTAAGCATGACTACATTATATTTTAGTGTTCGCCATAAGAAAAATCTATTCGTCGCGTCATTTGGATCGTTTTTCGCGCTTATGCGCATTCCGTCGTAATTAAGCGAACATCGCGTTCGTACGGCCAAACGAACCAACCTCCGGCATATTTTTGAGCATGTTTTGAGTTCCCTATACTTTAACTTCATTTTAGAGCCTTGAAATGAGGTTAACGGGGTTCAAACGCATCGAAAATCGCTTAAACGGGCTGCAGGGACTAAACCTGTCACTTTTGAAACATTTCTGGAACTGGGAGGCAGTGGCGTAGCGCGAGCCCTAAGGGCCTATGCAGTCGCGCTACGCGACTGCCTATTCTGGACCAGATTCCATGTTCTAAATACAAGTTGCAGCTGATTGATCCTTAACCACATGTTTTAAGTTGCTTAGTCACTAAGATAAGACTCATATGTAGCTTCCATAAGGTTCTGACAAGTGTACGGGTTGGATCATGGCACGTTTTCCATGAAACGATCCTAACGGTTCGGGTATTCCTATAAATACCCAACCCACACAACCTCATTTTGCACAAAAATTCTGATTTGAGAGCTCTAAGTTGAAACCATTGTTTCATACCTGAGTTCTTGGATCGGGATTAGCATTCGGGGACCCTTCGTAAGTATTCTTTCGTTCTTTTCCTTATTTTTACTGCTTTTCGAGTCAGAAAGTCAAACTTTGTTTGACTTTCAGCGTTGACCAGTAATGGTCAATGCGAAGTTCGTTTGAACTTCGCAACGTGAGTGTAATCACGTTGGTTATAGTCCCTTGGGACTATGCCTACTGATTACCACGTTGTTTAGGGTCGTAGGGTAAGCGATCTAATAAATCGCTTATACCTTCGAACCCGACCCAGTTTGGTCAATCATTAGGATCCGACCAAACACATTAGGTGACCATAGTAGGTAGGGAATAACCTTCCGAGGTTATACCCTATGGTCACATCGTTTAAGTAGTTGTATGATAGGTAGTTTATATGCCTTAGGTAAATTACCAGAATACCCTTTTCATGTATAATTGGTAATTAAGCATATGTAACCTAAACTTTTGTCACATAACTGATTATGTAACATGTTTAGGCATATAACACTTGTCATAGGACTAGTTAGGCGGTCCGAACGCGTTTCACGCGAACGACGCGTTAAAGTAGCATAAGCTACCTAAACGGGTCGTAATGGGTCGTAGACACTTAGGTTAAGTTTCATTTAGTATGTAGGCTTTGTTAAACCATATCATATGAGTTCCTACACTCATTTGGTTTACAAACCCTAATGCTACCCAATCTTCCGATTTAGGTCCGGTTAATTAACATAGTTACCTATATTAGGTGCCGTTTGATTTCCGTGATCTCTAGCATTGTTTGGTTGTTACTCAAGGACTACTGAGCAATCTCAAGTGAGTACATAGACCCCTCTTTTACTGTTTTCCAAACTGTTTTGGGGTGGAACACATGTGCCTACTTGTTACTTTCATGCTTTCCTGTTTTCACATCATATACATGCTATGTTCGTTAGTACATTATAGTACATGATTTCATTACATTTTATGCTAGGTGTGCCCACTGTGTGCATTACTTGGTACATCGTTTTACATTACATTTCATGCTAGGTGTGCCCATTGTGTGCATTACTTAGTACATTGTTTTACATGACATTTTATGCTAGGTGTGCCCATAGTGTGCATTACTTAGTACATTGTTTTACATCACATCACATCACATGCTATGTATGTTCATTTGTTGCATACTTAGTACAGATTCATTTCATCACATGCCTACATTTTGGTATGACATTTGGTTTGTTTACATGGGACAATACATTCATTAACATTAGCTACGCCGTTCGTTAGTAGGTAGTGGTACCATAGGAATTGACAACTCCCGTTCCGGACATCCCAGGGAAAGGGGACAGAAAGGAATGACCGAATTCGATGATATTTACACAGATAGACCTTTAATTTGTTTAAGGGTTTATCACCACAGTCGCAAGGCTTGGATGTATGCATTATAACAACACCGCATAAATGTTCATATTCAGTATAGCATGCATTTACACATTACATGATTGACCTTGATCATGCATTTACACATTACATGATTGACCTTGATCATGCATTTACACATTACATGATTGACATTTATCATGCATTTACACATTACATGATTGACCTTGATCATGCATTTACACATTACATGATTGACCTTGATCATGCATTTACACATTACATGATTGACCTTGATCATGCATTTACACAAGACATAATATTGATTTAAACACAGTTTTACTTCAATACTTTGCTTTTGTGCATATGGTTTAGTTGAGACATTTCACTAGCCATACATGACATTTTGACATAGACATTTTGACATGGACATTTGACATATACATTTCGACATAGACATTTTAACATGATTGACATTGATCATGCATTTACACAAAACATAACGTTGATTTAAACCAAGTTTTACTTCAATACTTTGTTTTTGTGTATTTCACCTATGGTTTAGTTGATGCGTTTTCACTAGCCATACATATCATTTAGGTTACACATTACATGATTTACATTGATCATGCATTTTGACATATTATTCAATACATTGACCATTGGATTAAACATAGACATTTTACATTGATTGGTTTGGTTTGATTAAGTGATTAAGTAATGATGCGTGTGTAATGTGATACAAGCATGGTGGATACGCCGCTGGTACTTCCTATATATAAGTGTTTGTATGGTATTACATATCGTAGCGTTATTTGAATCATTTCAATTTGAGATATATAACATTTTATACAAATAACATACTTTTCACAAGACATTGTTTTACAAACAACTTATCTTATACAAACTCATTTTACATGGTTATTCATTTAACCTGACATTTATTTATACATATCATCTGATCTTATCGTTTTTCAAATGATTTACAAAACAAAGCAAATAACAAGGTTCATGACTAAACATTTTCTCAAGCATAAGTCATGAAACCTATTTTCACAAAACCTATGTATCTCACCGGCATTTTTATGCTGACGTACCATATTTTCACATGTGTTTTTCAGGAAATGAAGCATAAGATGATCAAGATACACATAGGCTGACTTGGGCTTTAGTGACAATAAAAGATGCAAGACTAGTTAATTATGTTGTATTTCCTTGTTTGTTAAGACATTGTAACACTTCTATTGAATAAAACAAAATTTCAATTGCCATGGATTTGAAACATTAATTCTGTTACAACACTCCCCGATGTTTCCGCCACGTTTTGTATGTTCCACGTGGTCGGGGTGTGACAAATTGTGTCTAAAAGAATGTTAATTTCCATTTGTTTATCCATGACAGTAGATTTTAGCAATTTTGTGGCTTTATCATTTTCAAAACTTTCTTTTTTAATCATTTTGATTGATCGTGCCAAAGTGTCATATGCTTCTTTTATCTCACTGAGATCAAATTTTACTTCATCAGTAAACTTTTTCAATTCTTGAAATTGCTTGTCTTTTTGAAGACAATCCATGCATGATTTTGAACAGTTTTTGCATGGAACTTCAAGAATCGAATCAACCTTTTCGATAACCTTTTCTTCTTGATCAATTTTAATATCTATTTTACCAAAACCATCAGACTCTGACTCAGACTCGTCTCCTGATTTAATCTCCTCATTTTTCGATTTCTCGTCAGACTCCTTTTTGACCGTTTCGACAGACACAATTTCAACTGACTCGGTTTTGACAGACTTTGATTCGACAGATTCTATTTCTACCTCTCTTAGCTTGCCCATCAATGCTATATTAGCAATCTATTTTAAAGTCTCTTCATTCATTTCTTTTGAAATGTCTATTATCTCTTCAACTGGAACTTTCTCCTCGTCGTATCGTGGGCAGAATCCAGTAGTTGGCTCATTGAAAAAACCTGCAAAAGATTCAAACGTATTAGGAGGCATTATTGATTTGAAAGTACTAGCAATAATCTCCTGTTCAGACTGGTAGTAATAAACTTCTGCAGCAACTTCTTCAAGATCAACCAAACTCTCTTTAGATGTCACTTCACTGACTTCTTCTGTCTCAACAACGCATTCCGGTTGTTCCACAATCTCTGCCATCATTGCCCTACCCTCACTACCAGGGATGTACTTATCCCAACTAAAACCTTCAGCAACCTTTTCATCATCTTGATTGACTAAGAGAGCTTTTTCAGGTTTGTTCTCGATCTGAGGCTTTGAGTGAATGGTTGTTGACTTGTCTTATGGTAGATAGCTTGTCTGTAATAGTCATTTGAGAACGGGTTTTGATGACTGTTGACTTCCCGATTAGGATATTCACATTTGAATTGTCCCTTCTCTTTACATTTTAAACATGTGACTTTCGATTTTTCAAACCCAAGCTTTTGATCCGGTCCTGAAAGACTATTCCGACCAGTGATTTCCATAAAACGTTGAGCTCTTCTCACCAAGCTTGCCATTCCCCATTTGATGTCGATCAACTCCAGCTCCTCTGGATCGATCTGATCATAGTCTTCCTTTGTCATATCGGGGTTCCCAATTCTACCTGCAACCAAGCTTTCATATGATTCAAGCACCGAAGCAAGAAGTGCTATATGCTGCTTTGCTGATGATTCAGTAAAGTCTTGAGCATTCTTAATGTTGACCGCTATGTTGCACAGAATTCCTGGACCTTGACTTTGGCTGTTTAATCCTGACGAACTTTGAGTGTAAGATTGATCAGGTGAGTTTTGAACCTTTGGATTTGGCTCAAAACTTTTAAATGGTGAACTGATGTTGCTTGATGTGACAGATGATACTCCAGATGTTGAATCTGCACTAAAGGTTGTCTGCACTTTTGGACTTAGATTCGATGTTGCTGAAGTACTTCCTTTGTAATACAATGAGACATCTTGTTGAACACTTGAAGACTTCATCTTTCTAATCTTTGTCAACTCAAGCTCATGTGATTCTATCTTTTCAATGAATGTGCTAAGGTTGAATCCCACATACTCCAAATTATTCTTCAACACTAACAGATAAGTGCCCCATTCATTGTATGGCAATGCATCCGCCAATTTATCGACCCATTCCTCATCCGTCTTGGTTATGCCCAACCTCTTCATCTCAACAACTAGATGGCAATATCGTTCAATCAACTGCTTTGTTGTTTCACCCTTTATACCCGTAAAGATATCAAACTCTTTCTTCATCAAAGCAGTTTTGCTTTTGATCATAGACACGCTCCCAAGAAACTTTACTTTCAACGAATTCCAAACGGACTATGAATCACCCTGATGTTGTAGCAGAAGTAAGATATCCTCTTTGATGGCTTGTTTTAGAATGCTCATCATTTTCTTTTCTGCCTTGAAATCTTCTTGTTCTTGTGGAGTCAAACTTCCGATAGATTTATCTAAACCCGAACCATTCTTTGGAGGAACATATTTAGATTCGATTTTCATCCAACATTCGAAATGGTTAGCTTGCACCCAAGTCTTAAACCTTTCCGACCATCCAGCATACACATCAATGTTCATCAACTTCGGTGGTTTCTACATAGTACCGAGTTCATTCTCCATGTTCACATTTTGCACGATACTGGCTGGTGTTTGTGTTGCTGTCATTCCCCCACCGACAAAGAAGTTGTAAAACTCTTAATTATCCATTTTACGAAAACAATTTCGGAAAAAATTTTCAAGTTTTGACAACAGGTTACTTTCAAGCGAAATTACCTTCTACACACGAAATGGACTTTTAAACGAAATCACAAACTAAATGGACTTTCACACGATATCAGATTTTCAAACGAAATCACTTTTCAAACGGAATCAATTTCTCAAACGAAATAGCACTTTCAAGCGAAGTGCCATTTCAAACGGAATCACTTTTTCAAACGAAATCAGATGTAATTCAAACGAAATCAGTAATTTCATGTGAAATAACATCAACTTCTCAAACGAAATCAGGTGTTTCAAACGGAATAAGTAATTTCGTGTGAGATTACTTCAACTTTTCAAACGAAATAAAGTGCTCGTTCAAACGAAATTAACGATTTGGCCCATTTTTGTCACTTTTAGTCTGAATTTAGGTCTGATTCTTTCAAGGGTTTATTAAAACTGTATTTTACACATAATATCAAAAGATCAGTCCATTTTGTCCGTGAATTTGTAAAGAAATCCAAGAATGTGTAGAAAAACAGAATTCTAAGCACAGATTCAAGTGAATTGACTCATCCTGAGCTCTGATACCACTTGTAGGATCGATTTGGCGACCTAATGAGTCGATCAGAATCAATACACAACTGTTTGAGAGGCGGGAACAAATAAACGGCCTAGAATCAGTGTAAGAAATGAGTAGAAACAGAGTATGATACTTAAAACAAGCTTCTCATTGATATTTGACTTGAAAATCGGGCAGCACTTCGTTACACCACAACTAATTCCGTGCCAAATGAGAAGCTACACTTGCCTATTTATAGGCTTCTGATTTCGCATGAAATGACACATGTCATTTCAAGCGAAATTAACAATTCTAATGAGTCGATCAGAATCAATACACAACTGTTTGAGAGGCGGGAACAAATAAACGGCCTAGAATCAGTGTAAGAAATGAGTAGAAACAGAGTATGATACTTAAAACAAGCTTCTCATTGATATTTGACTTGAAAATCGGGCAGCACTTCGTTACACCACAACTAATTCCGTGCCAAATGAGAAGCTACACTTGCCTATTTATAGGCTTCTGATTTCGCATGAAATGACACATGTCATTTCAAGCGAAATTAACAATTCTAATTTAGTTTGAAATGACCACATGCCATTTCAAGCGAAATCACTACAAAACAATCATAAAATTACATTTTTGACATTTAAACCCCTATACAAGCTACCGACATGACCTAGACTTTAGACGTAGGCTATAGACATTATGCACCAACAACTATGACTCGTCACTACACCTAATTAACGTGGTAATCAGTATGTATAGTCACACGTGACTATAACCATTGTGATTACGCTCACATTGCAAAGTTCAAACGAACTTCGTGTTGACCAAAGACTGGTCAAAGGAGAAAGTCAAACACTGTTTGACTTTCCTGCTTAAAAACGCATAAAAGAATGAAAGAAGCTTACAAAGGGTCCAAGCTAGGAAGTTTGATCCAAGTTTGCTCAGGTATGAAGTGTTTAAACCTCAACTTAGAGCAAAATGAATCAAGTGTGAGTTGAAGTGAATGAAAGCATGGGTATTTATAGATTTTGGAGAACCGTTAGGATCGTTCCTCGCAAAACGTGCCTTGATCTAGACCTTACATGTGGGCACATGGTTTTCAAAACCATGGGAATACTTAAAACCATCAAATTCCAGCCCATAGAGTGCAAAACCTTGGGTTAAAACTATCAAATCCTCAAAAATGGACCAAGTTCAATGTATTTGCCATAAATTTCAAAAATGGTCCCTGCACTTGTAAAACTTGTTTTTTTGGCACTTTTAAATCCCGTTAACCTCATTTCAAGGCTCTAAAATGATGTTAAAGTATAGGGAACTTAAAATATGCTCAAAGACATCACGGATGTCGGTTCGTTTGGTCGTATGGTTGCGTTATTCGGGTAATTATGACGGAAGTCGTAACGAACGCAAAAACGATCCAAATTAAGCGACGAATGAAAT
This sequence comes from Helianthus tuberosus, assembly GCA_030545235.1. Lineage (NCBI taxonomy): Eukaryota > Viridiplantae > Streptophyta > Magnoliopsida > Asterales > Asteraceae > Helianthus > Helianthus tuberosus. The sequence goes on from JARYGA010015149.1 coordinate 45,836, forward strand.
TTTATCATGCCAATCACTAAAATAAAATATTTTAATGATTACATAAATTTTTGGATGTTCGGATATATTCAGAACGTAAGTTATGCGCGAAAATGCAAACTTATGCACTTTTTGACGCTTTTAGTCCCTATTGATCAAATAAGTTTATTTTTGCGCACCAAACACCTCAACGCCTATTTCTAAGATATGTAAAGGATATTTAGGGCATGTTTAACTTATGGTCAAATTCAGGAATGTTCGATACTATGTGAATCAGCAGACTTTCACAGTTTAACGCAAATAGTCCCTGAGTGTGAATAAACTTGTTTTTGACACACCAAAGCTTTCAAAACCTATTTCTAAGTTATATAAAAGTTATTTAAGGTATGTTAAGCCTATGTCACTGTTCCGGAGTGTTTTCCGCATTAAACTGATTACGTTTACGCATCAGTTTGCGTTTAACTTTCTAGAAAGCGATTTAAAGCTTGAAAATGAACTAGAATCAAAATGTGAAATTGTAAAACCAAATTAAACAAATTTTTGAGACCAAAACATCTTGTTTCTTTGATAAAAGATAGTGTTCTACATTGTGTGTGTTTACGGAGCACAAGTGTCACAGTCTCCCCTACTTTAGGAAATTTTGTCCCGAAATTTATTCGAAGGAGCCCGTAGAGTGGAATTGAAACAACTGATGGATAAGCAGATTTCTAGATCCCAAAGATGCGGAGCATCATTTGGAAATTTTTAGGGAATTCAAAATGTGATTTGGGATATTCAAAGTGTCTCAAGGCATTCAATCCTTTGAAACTTGTGATAGTCGACTAGTGTTCAAAAATCATTTAAGTATGGCACTATGTTATACTAAGCTCCTAGTGTAATTCCTAGCAAATAAAGAGGTGTACATCCAAGCCCTATACGTACACGGTTTCTATCGTCCGATGAGGTACATCCAATGCACCATGAGCATCTCATGCATAGGAGACGGGTCAACATACCTATGGCATCAAGATCGTCACCTTTAACACCATAATATACTCTCGGTCGGCTCGATTTGAGTTAATGAATGTACTCGTCGTCTTCCATCGGAAATAACCACACAAATAACACTAAAACACATAATCACATAATGGTCCAAGATAACATAAAATCACCAAATGATCTCATCAACGTTCTGAAGAATAACACAATAAGAACACTTATATATAGGAAGTACCGTTGGCGTATCCACCATGTTCTTATCGCATCATACTTCTCCCATTACCTTAATCACTCTAGATTTTATGCCACCATACTTAACAAGGCTTACTATGATTCTCATACATCAAATCTCATAATTAAATGTGCACCCATAATTACTCGTTTCGTCGCATGGTCCACATAGCTCCTCTTGTTAAGCGAGGGTAAACAAACAATAAGGTCGAAGTATCATCTAAATCAACTAAATAATGTCACAATAATATATCTGTCAAATCAAATCGTAATTCATACTAGCAATGATAATACTACTTATTTTGAATACAACAATTTCAGTAGTAGGTGTTCTATTCTAGTACGAATATTTATACATATGTTTCATATTAACCAAACAGGTAGAATGCAACATATACTAATCATACATTATCATCATAATGTAAGCATATCAAGAAAATGTCCTCAATTCATGTGCTAGGTATGCTAAGTTAACAAACTAAGTACGTTAAATCAACATACGAAGCAAATTGAATTTATAATCATGTGCTATACATATTAGATAAACAAATCATGTATATAATGCTACGATCATAAAACTGTATTAACTTGTAATGATCGTGTTACCAAGTTTGTACGAATGCACCAGAGTGCAATCACATTATATTAAATTTAGTTCCTAAAGAACGGAATCCTCAAAATCAGCATGAAATTTGAAATCACACATAGTGCAATCATATTAGAGTTTGAAATTGGAAATTTGAATAACAAGATAAATATAAACTTCTTGAAATTTATATTGTCATCACAAACATAGTTAAAATATGTACATTGTTCTTGAAAATAAACAGGAAATTTAGAGGTTCAAATGATCATAAGCGCTTGATCATTAGCTTGAGCCTCGTTGATGTTGAATACTCGTCCATTAGCATTGGCAAGCTTGGGGCAGTTTCACTTGAAATGATTTAAGTCACCACAATTGAAACATGCTCTTGGGCGAGTCTGAGTAGGGGTTGCTCGACTCTGGATATGGCAGGTTGCAGCTAGATGTCCAAATAAACCACAAATCGTACACTGGCGGCAAGGGGAATTTGATGCATGATGATAATTGCAAAGATTGCACCGAGGTTGCTTCCCACGATAAAATCCCTTAAAGGGTACTGAGTTCAGTGGGGCAGGTGCAGGAATTGCGAAATTCTTTAAAGCCTTGTGTTTCCTAGAACTTTTAGAAGATTCGGTCTTTGATCTTCTCGAATTCTCGGTAACAGATTCAGTGTCTTGTTTCTTGTCTCCTTGTCGAAATAACTTACCTTTTCTAACATGTGAGTTAGTTAAGATAGCAGCTAATTCCTTAGCCTCCCTAAGCGTTGCAGGTTGGCTGCCAGTGACAATGTCTTGGACAGGGTCAGGTAAACCATCGATGTATTTCTCAATGGCCCGATCCAAAGGTGTGACCATAGTGGGGCAAAGTAGGCTTAACTGTTCAAATCGGTCAGTGTAGGCACGATTTTCCACACTATCCTGTTTTAAATAATAGAACTCATTTTCAAGTGCCCTTATTTCACTTCGTGGGCAGAATTCCTTCTTCATAAAATCCTTAAATTCTTCCCACGTCAGTTCCATTGCTACCTCGACACCTCGGTCTCTCATAATATCATTCCACCAAGTGAGTGCTCTCCTTTGAAAGATACTTGAAGCGAAATCTATTTTCGCTCATTAGGACACTGAACATGGCGGAATGTGCTTTCTATACTTTCGAACCATTGTAAGAGTGCGGTTGCTCCTTCAGACCCAGAAAATTTAGCGGTTTGGTTGAATTGAAGGTCTTGAAATTACACTGGGTGTTGTTATTGTTAGTGTTATTGTTATTGTTGTTGTATATCTGATGAATCTGGGTTACTACGCCTGGAAGCACTACAGCCATTTGCTGAGCGACAAGGGTTGCGACTTCTTCATTGGTTTGAGGTTGTGTATCTCGTTGAGGAGGCATTTTGAAAATACAGCTATAGAGAAAACCAAAACTTAGATTTATCCAATTGTTATGAGTTTGTAACATTATTGTCTTGAAATAAGAGTTGTTTGAAAATAAACTTTTGTAATATTTTTTGATGAGAGAATACAAACCGGGTTAATGGTTTGTATCATAAATTCTTTACCTGTTAAAAATTTATTACTTTTAAGACAAAAAATGTTTTTAATTTAAAAATTTTAAAATAAAGAAACTTTGTGTTTGAAAATTTGAAAATTCTCATCCAAATGGTAAAAATTTGAAATTTTGAAAAACAAAGGTAGTATTTTGAAAATAAAACAGAATCTCGTAGGGTCGTGAAATGAAATGAGATTCATTTCAACTATATTGAATCAAACATATCACCGAAGGTAATATGATGAAATGGTATTGGGAAAGGAAGGATGCTTCGATTGTCATGAAGAGCAAACACATTACCGAGGGTAACATGAATGAGTAGGGTTACAAAGGTCATTTAAAAATCATTCGGTAGGGTCAAGATGGATAGTTTTTTATATTGCTTCACGAGGACATGCTTTAGCCTATAAGTCGACACTCACCCTAAGAGTTCCCAGGTAAGAGTGACTGGTCCGAAAATGCGAATTTGTACGAACACTCTAGCCTTAGACAGAAAACTCCGGGTACATGCATCTACCCTTCCAGATTGCATGTGTTCACATTATTAAAACCCTAGATTTCGATGAAAAATGTTTGAAGAAAATATTTAAGAAATCTTTTGATACAAATCGTTTGAGATAAAACATGTTGTGAAATATTTTGACAAAAACATTTAAGAAAACATTTTGAGGAAATATTTTAATGAAAACGTTTTGAGAAAAACATTTTGAGGAATACCTTAAGGCATAAAGCCTAAGGGTTTTAGGATAAATCATCTAAGGTTAGATGATTCGTAAATCATAGAGTAGTTATGGCACGAATAAAGATGAGGATTAGGAAAGAAGTCCTAAGTCTACTCATGTTTGGGTCCTAGGAAGGTTATAGACTAGGTTCAAGGCATGCTAATAACCTAATTCCCTATAACCAGTACTCTGATACCAATCCGTAACACCCCAATCGCGTAATATAACAACACGCGGCGGAAATATTAGGGAGTCACGTTACAAATTGCTCACAACTACTGGTACTAAATTGTTTCAATATCATTAACATCGTTTTACAAACAAAGAATACATGTAATTGTTCTTTTTAGAAGTCTAAGGCCCGTATGCAGTCCTATGCGTTGCATGCTTGAACAGTCGAAAACCTGAAACATATGCGAAAACAGTCAGCATAAAAATGCCAGCGAATACATAGGTTTTATTAGCCAAATAAATGGTAAAACATTTGGTATTAATCTTAATTGTGAAAACTCGTGACAAAATAGGTTTGTATACGACAATATGATATTTACCAAGTCATTTTATGCCTTATATTGAAATCTCGATTAAACCATCGTAAAAACTTGTTAGTATGTTATTAGGAATCCAATCAGGATTAATAATAACTGTTTAGAAATAAATAAAAACTTATATAAGTATTATATAAATCAAATCAATGATCTATGATAATACTTTAAATATCCTTCTAAGAATCTAACATATAAAGATATGGGAGATTCTACAAGGATTTCGATAATCGAATACTGAAACAATAGTACACAAAATCCTAAAGTGATCCAGATAACGCTACAATAATAATAAAATAAGAACACTTATATATAGGAAGTACCAGCAGCGTATCCACCATGTTCTTATTTTATTATACCCGTTTCGTTATCTAAATCACAACTACCACATAACACATAAATCGTCAACTTGTACCAACTCGTAAACATGCATTAAAGCACACAATGAATCCAATCAAGGACCCCAATATCAGTACTTTAAACATTCTACAAGAATCAACCTGTGAAGATAGATAGATGCTATAAGGATTCGGGTTCTATCACATTGTCTAATCTAACATGCATTAAAGTACACAATGAATCCAAACATGGACTCCAATATTAGTACTCTAAACATCCCATATAAGTCTAACTAAGAATATAGATAGATACTACAGGGATCCTGGGTTCTTGTCATATTGAATCATTGAATCAAAACAATCGTAAATCCTAAAGGTGATTCGGGATAACGCCACGAAAGGTAATACAATAAGCACACTTATATATAGGAAGTACCAGCGGCGTATCCACCATGTGCTTATTGTATTATCTAGTTTCGTTATCTAAATCACCAACAATCTACACAAAATCAACCATCGAGTTGTAAAGTACTTCTTAAAAATCTCACTATGAAGATAGGAAGATTTAAGACTATACTTCAAATATCCTACATGAATCTAACTATGAAGATAGGTAGATCACTTAAGGATAAAACATTACATTTGCATAATCGGAATAATACACATAAAAGCACTTAGTGAACACACATATGCCATACATTTTGAAAACAGATCGATTACACATATGAATCACCCCAAAACATTTGAAAACGGTAAAAAGAGGGGAACTATGTACTCACATGGGGTTGCGTATAGTCCCGGTTCAAAGGGTATAACAAAGCTCAAAAGACCAGGAGTTCAAGTGTTGAAGCCGTTCCTAGGGTTACAGATACTATGTTAGGGAAACGACACCTAAATCGGAAGATTGGATAGAATGAGGTCTTGTAAACCAAACGAGCATTGAAACTCATGTGATATGGTTTAACAAATCCTACATTCTAAATCGAAACCTATCCTAAGTGCTTACGACCCATTAAGGTAGCTTACGCCACTTTAACGCGTCGTTCGCGCGAAAGCGCGTTCGACGCCTAACTAGTCCTATGACAAGTATTATATGCCTTAACATATCTAATTATGTTATATAATCAGTTTAGATGTCAAAACATGTGTTACATATGCTTAAAATGAAATTATGCGAAAAAGGGCATTTTGGTCATTTTCCTAAGGCATATAAACTACCTATCATACAACTAACTATACGAAGTGACCATAAGGTATAACCTTGGAAGGTTATTCCCAATACAACTATGGTCACAATACATGTTTGGTCGGATCCTAATGATTGACCAAACGGGTCGGGTTCGAAAGTCTAAGCGGTTGTTTAGACCGCTTATCTTACGACCCTATATAAGCACTATCCTAAAAGTGACGAGTTAAACATGTTTAACGAAGTTAGAAAACAAGTTTGATATCAAAACAAACGGTTTTGATACCCAAAAATAGTTTGGTTGCAAAATACGCATAGACGCGTATTTTGACCGAAACTATGACTCGTCACTACACCTAATTAACGTGGTAATCAGTATGTATAGTCACACGTGACTATAACCAACATGATTATGCTCACGTTACGAAGTTCAAACGAACTTCGTGTTGACCAAAGACTGGTCAAAGCAGAAAGTCAAACACTGTTTGACTTTCCCGCTTAAAAACGCATAAAAGAATGAAAGAAGCTTACAAAGGGTCCAAGCTAGGAATTTTGATCCAAGTTTGCTCAGGTATGAAGTGTTTAAACCGCAACTTAGAGCAAAATGAATCAATTGTGAGTTGAAGTGAATGAAAGCATGGGTATTTATAGATTTTGGAGAATCGTTAGGATCGTTCCTCGCAAAACGTGCCTTGATCTAGACCTTACATGTCGGCACATGGTTTTCAAAACCATGGGAATACTTAAAACCATCAAATTCCAGCCCATAGAGTGCAAAACCTTGGGTTAAAACCATCAAATCCTAAAAAATGGGCCAAGTTCAATGTATCTGCCAGAAATTCCAAAAATGGTCCCTGCACTTGTAAAACTTGATTTTTTTGGCACCTTTAAACCCTGTTAACCTCATTTCAAGGCTCTAAAATGATGTTAAAGTATAGGGAACTTAAAATATGCTCCAATACATCACGTATGTCGGTTCTTTTGGCCGTACGGTTGCGTTATTCGGGTAATTACGATGGAATTCGTAACGAACACAAAAATGATCCAAATTAAGCGACGAATGAAATTTTATCATGCCAATCACTAAAATAAAATATTTTAATGATTACATAAGTTTTTGGATGTCCAAATATATTCAGAACGTAAGTTATGCGCGAAAATGCAAACTTATGCACTTTTTGATGCTTTTAGTCCCTATTGATCAAATAAGTTCATTTTTGCGCACCAAACACCTCAAAGCCTATTTCTAAGCTATGTAAAGGATATTTAGGGCATGTTTAACTTATGGTCAAATTCAGGAATGTTTGATACTATGTGAATCAGCAGACTTTCGCAGTTTGACACAAATAGTCCCTAAGTGTGAATAAACTTGTTTTTGACACACCAAAGCTTTCAAAACCTATTTCTAAGTTATATAAAAGTTATTTAAGGTATGTTAAGCCTATGTCACTATTCCGGAGTGTTCGCTGCATTAAACTAATTACGTTTACGCATCAGTTTGCAATTAACTTTCTAGAAAGCGATTTAAAGCTTGAAAATGAGATCAAAATGTGAAATTGTAAAACCAAATTAAACAAATTTTTGAGACCAAAACATCTTCTTTCTTTGATAAAATATAGTGTCCTACATCGTATGTGTTTACGGAGCACAAGTGTCACAACGAGATTTTATAAATTATAACCAACTTGATTTGAGTTTGTTAATTATGTCGCAATGCTATACTTTTCAAAACAAGGTTTTTAATTAGGTATTGCAACATGTAAACGAGCCATGAATCCCACACTCTCATAAACCTATGTGCTCGCCAGCATTTCTTTGCTGACTTTGTTTTTACATATGTTTTAGGTGTTGTTGAATGATGTTGATTGCTAGGATGCATGCTCATATAGGACTGGACGGGGCCTTAGCGACTTAATAACAATGATAGACTATGTTTAGCTTGTTTATTAAATTTCAAGACAATGTAAATGATTAATCTTTAAATAAAACGAAACTTCAAATTTCCATGTGTTATGAAACAATGATTCTCTTACAACACTCCCCGACGATTCCGCCGCGATTTGTTGTTTTACGCGGTCGGGGTGTCACACAATAGCAGCAGCCAGCACAACAAGCAGCCCACGGAAGAGCATTCAACATCAATGTCCGCCAGGCTCAAACTGACAACAATGTTGTCAATGGTACGTTTCTTGTCAATGGTATTTATGCTTCGTGTTTAGTGGATACTGGAGCCGATAACTATTTTGTGTCCTTTGAATTCGAGAAGCTCCTAAACTGTAATGCACTAACCTCCCAATGACGTTCGATGTAGAAATTTCCACCGGAAGAACCATCACCGTTAGTTCTGTTCTCCATGATTGTACTCTCGAACTCAACAATCACATTTTCCCGATCGATCTTATTCCGATGCAGCTTGGTAGTGTCACACCCCAACCACGTAAAACAACATATCATGGCGGAAACGTCGGGGAGTGTTGTAACAGAGTTATTGTTTCACAACCATGGATACAAAAAGTTCCGTGTAATTGATTTATTAAGTAATTTACATTGTCTTAAAACAAAACAAACATGTTACACATCGACTATCATTGTTATTATGTCACTAAGGCCTCGTCCAGATCCTATGTGAAACATGCATCCTAGCAATCAACATCAAGCAACAACACCTGAAACATATGTAAAAACAAAGTCAGGAAAGAAATGTTGGCGAGCACATAGGTTTTATTTGAGTATCGGATTCATGGCTCGTTTATATGTTGCAATACCTTATTAAAAACCTTGTTTGAAAAGTGTATAATGTTGCAACATACTTAACCAACTCAAATCAAGCGGGTTATAATTTATAAAACCTCGTAGCCATGATTCTTAACCCAAAAACATTTGTTTAAATAACCCAAATTGTAAAACAACTCGTAAAAACTCGTTAATAAAACTCGTATGGTTTATATTTAGAAAACATCGTTATGTGACATCATTTCAAAATCGTTTAACTCGTTTCAAATCGTTTAACTCGTTTCAAATCGTCTAACTCGTTTCAAATCGTTTAACTCGTCCCAAAATCATTCTTGTTTTAATTGTGAAAACTACTTTTGGTCGTCTCGCTTATAACATTCAAACCTTCGTAACTCGTCCCTCGTTCAACTCGAATTAACAAACCACCAAAGGGTAAGTTAACAATCACAGATTCAGTCGTTACCCACAACCCCCTCACATAACCATGGGTGCAGTTTGATAACAGGATTTGTCAGATCCTATGGTACCATAACCTAATACTGGTCGGCTTGATCAATGTTAATGAATGTCATTCGTTATGTAATTACAACCAACAAGTTTGTTCACTTTATCGAAATCGTTATTAGTTTAATATAAACCATTTTAATCGCTTTTGAAACCATCGTTTAAACCTTGAAATCGTTTAACACATATGAATCACCCCAAAACAATTGAAAACAGTAAAATAGGGGAACTATGTACTCACATAGTTACCACAAAATATGTAAAATGAGGGGATCTATGTTCTCACATGAAGTGCAAAGTATCCTCAATCAAACGAACTTCAACAAACTCAGGTAAACCAGAGAAATCAAGCAGCTCCTAGTAATCGAATCACTAGTCAAATAATCGACACCTAAATCGGAAGATCAGACAGAATGAGGTTTCGTAAACCAAACGAGTATTGGAACTCATGTGATATGGTCTAACAAAGCCTACATTCTAAATCGGAACCTATCCTAAGTGCTTTCGACCCGTTACGACCAATTAAGGTAGCTTACGCTACTTTAACGCGTCGTTCGCGCAAACGCGCATTCGAGACGTCTAACTAGTCCTATGACAAATATTATATGCCTAAACGTGTTTAAATATGTTGCATAATCAGTTAAGTGACAAAAGTTTAAGTTACATATGCTTAAAATCCAATTATGCATGAAAAGGGCATTTTGGTTGTCACACCCCCAAAATCCACACGCGGAGTATCACCGCTTGGAGGCGTGACATGACCAGGATCAAGCCACCAATCATATTGAACATTGAAGGTAAATAATAAAAGTTCACTCCATCAATACGAAAGGTAATCAAAACAAAGCATAGTTAAGTGTTTAGCGGAAGCATAAATGTAAAACCCAATATAAGTATTAAGTTCAAAATGTCATAATGTTTTTAACATGGCATCCACTGTCCATGTCCCACAACGACTGTGCCTCCCTGTGCAAGCTCCATGAATACCTAACGTCCTGCAAGGCATGTAACAGAGAGTCAACAACAAAGTTGAGCGAGTTCACAGTTGGTTGTTCGGTATTAAGTTCATTTCTCAAATCGTAAGTGAGGGTATAACCATGTCAAGTATTACTAGGCCATTCGTATGTTCAGTTAGTGGGGGCTTCCCATGTTGTATGTTACTAGACTAGTTGTATCCATAAATATCCATCCCAATCCGAGGATAGTAGTAAATATGAGTTTACGTAGGTTTTACGTAAGTGCCCTTCCCAAACCGAGGACAGTACGTAGCGAGTACGTAGGTTTAGCGCTGGTGTCCTTTCCCATCCGAGGACAATGGTACGTAGGTTTTACGTAGGTTCTAACACTGGTGTCCTTCCCAAACCGAGGACATTAGTACGTAGGCTTTATGTAAGTTTTAGCACAAGCGTCCTTCCCAATCCGAGGACAGTAGTAAGTAGTCTAGTAGAGGTGTAAGTACAAGTAGTCATTCAATCCCATTCCCAACCCACCGGGGAATCCCATGCGTTGGTGAGAGAGTGAAATCACCTTGGTTTGCTCGGCAGATACACAAAAAGGTTACTTGAGCTATATGTGGTCAACGACGTCCTAGTATGGTTACCATACAAGTCAGGTTTTGGTTTCAAATAATGCACATAAGTTGACACAGAACTAACAAGTAACAATCATGGCATACACTTAGAATACGATAGACAGATCAGCTAACTAGACCCACGATTCACTTGTACGGTCCAAATGGTTTGGGCTGAATCATTTGTACGAGTCACTACTGAAGCCCAACAACGTTCTGGCCCAACATGTTGTGCGTTCAGCACAACCTTGTGCGATCCACAACATGTTGTGCGATTCAATCATATACCCAGCCCACACGAACAGAAAGTCCAAACATACATGTACGGCCTAATAAATAGCAAAGGTTGATCTTGTGCGGTTCGGACAGAATTGTGCGATCCGAACGACTTGTGCGATCCAGTTGGGTTGTGCGAGGGGATATTGGGCTTTAAGGCCCAACAGTCCGATTGTTTGTGTGTGGCCCAAGCCTTGTGCGATCGGCACTGTCTTGTGCGATCCACAAGCCTTGTGCGATCATGCATGTCCTGGTAGTACACTGTGCCTAATGTGATTGTACCCGGTTGTGTGATTTACCTTGTGCGATCAGATCAGGTCTTGTGTGACCTGATCTTGTGCGACCGAGAGGAAACTTGTGCGATCCGGTTTACTATCCGGATATTATGCTATTCGGTTACAATCATTCAACAGTTTCCAAATTTACAATTTATCAATCAACAGTTTCCAACTATCCATTTAGCATACAATCAATCAAATTAAGCATATTCCAATCGATTCTCCTGAACCCTAAATATGAATAACACACGAGCAATAATCACAACACTTAAACATATTTACAAGATTCATGTTCTTGGTTGCTAGTATGCTTATTAACGTAATAACCCAACCAATCATCCATATATATACTTGTCTACAGCCGATTAAATCATGCAATCGATTCTAGATCATCAACAACTTCATGTGATTAACAACCCTATATTGATCTACAACACTATACATGTGAGCCGATTTCATACCAAAGTTGATCATGTATCATCCTTAAATCATCACATGGAACATGTATATCACAGCATCACATAACATACAATCGATAGTTAAACAGTAACCGGTTAGAAGGTAACACAAGGGTGATCCGATCAAGAAAGCTTCACGAGATGAGGCTTCGGCTGTGAGGATTGCCGTCAAACAAGAGAGAGAGGGGAGTAGAGAACTAGGGTTTTGTGTGTGTGTTGTGTTTTGCAAGTTATGAGAAGTATACCCTTTCTCCTAAGTGTTATGCGTGTAAAAGAGAGTGGGCCGAACCCATCATGGGCTGCCCTTGATCCGAATACAAGGAATATGGCCCAAATGGGCTTGTGCGATTGGTTTATTGTTGTTGTATGATCGGTTCGTGTAATGTTATCATATTACATACATACTTTCGTGACACATAATCACATAACACATAACATTCAATTAATCAACAAGTTCACATAATCACATAATCAAAGTACAATGAGAGGTTTGAAATACGAGTTGTCACATTATCCCCAAGTTGAAAGAAATTTCATCCCGAAATTTGGTACGTACTAACTGAGGAAGCTAGTTAAGTTGCATGGTTTTCCTGGTTTTCCTGGGGTGTCACATCCTTCCCCCGTTGGTTTGGAATTTCGTCCCGAAATTCCGCAGTAGCTTCAGCCTCAGTAGTGGTTGTATTGTTCTCGAACAATTGGGGATACTTTTGTTTCATTTGGTCTTCGCATTCCCAGGTGAACTCTGGGCCACGACGGGAGTTCCAACGAACTCGAACGAGAGGAATTCTAGTGCGCTTGAGGACCTTAACATCTCGGTCCGTGATTTCAACTGGTTCCTCGACGAATCGCAACTGATCGTCGATAGTGAGCTCCTTCAAAGGAACTATGAGGGTCTCATCTGACAGACACTTCTTCAGATTCGACACGTGGAAAACGTCGTGAACTCCACTGAGTTATGCGGGTAGGTTCAGTCTGTAGGCCACTTTGCCTATTTTCTCGATGATTTCGAACGGTCCGACGTATCGTGGGTTAAGTTTGCCTCATTTGCCAAATCGAACAACACCCTTCCAGGGTGAGACTTTGAGTAACACTCGATCCCCAACCTGGAACTCGAGTGGTTTCCTGCGCTTGTCCGCGTAGGCTTTCTGACGGTCGCGAGCTGCCGCCATTCTTTGTCGTATTTGTGCAATCCTTTCCGTTGTGTCTACTACCAGTTCTGGACCTGTGATCTTACTATCACCCACCTCTGCCCAACAAAGAGGTGATCGGCATTTACGCCCGTACAATGCCTCAAACGGAGCGGCTTGGATGTTGGTGTGATAATTGTTATTGTACGAAAACTCCACCAATGGGAGGTGTTTCTCCCAGCCGTTGCCAAAATCAATTACACATGCCCAAAGCATGTCTTCTAAAGTTTGAATAGTGTGCTCAGACTGCCCATCCGTCTGAGGGTGATAAGCTGTGCTTATGTCTAATCGAGAGCCGAAAGATTTGTGCATTGCTTGCCATAGTTCTGAAGTAAAACGTGCATCACGATCAGAGATAATAGAGGTTGGCACCCCGTGCCTCGAGACAACTTCCTTAAGGTAAACGTCTGCTAAAGTGGAGAACTTATCCGTTTCCTTGATAGCCAAGAAGTGTGCAGACTTAGTGAGTCGATCCACGATCACCCAAATAGTATCATTTCCACGTTGAGACCTAGGCAGGCCAGTAACAAAATCCATGGAAATTTGCTCCCATTTCCATTGTGATATCTCTGGTTGTTGGAGTAGGCCTGATGGTTTCTGATATTCAGTCTTGACTCTCGCACAAGTCAAACACTTGCTAACGTAAGTTGCTATGTGTGCTTTCATGCTAGGCCACCAATACATAGTTCTGAGATCGTGGTACATTTTATCCGAACCAGGATGTACCGAGTAGCGAGACTTATGTGCTTCATCCATTACCAGTTCTCGTAAATTGCCATAGAGTGGGACCCAGATGCGTCCTGTTACATAGTAGGCGCCGTCTGCCTTTTGTTCTAACCGTTCCCTTGAGTCGGGTAGGGCTTCAGCCCTGACGTTTTCTGATTTCAACGCTTCTACCTGAGCATCTCGTATATGTGAAGGAAGACTAGATTGGATGGTGAGTTGTAGTGCTTGCACACGCCTAGGTGTGGTATCTTTTCTACTGAGGGCGTCAGCCACAACATTGGCTTTGCCTGGATGGTACTTGATGGCACACTCGTAATCATTCAATAACTCGACCCATCGTCATTGTCGCATGTTTAACTCCTTTTGCTTGAAGATATGCTCGAGACTCCTGTGATCGGTGTAAATGGTGCACTTGGTACCGTACAGGTAATGTCTCCATATCTTAAGAGCAAAAACCACAGCTCCCAGCTCCAGATCGTGTGTGGTGTAATTCCTTTCATGAACTTTAACTTGACGTGATGCGTAGGCTATGACCTTGTCACGTTGCATCAATACACACCCAAGACCCTGAATGGATGCATCGCAATAGACTACAAAATCGTCCGTGCCCTCTGGCAATGAGAGAATAGGTGCACTACAGAGCCTATCCTTTAAGTGCTGAAATGCTGATTCCTGTGTATTAACCCAATGATAGATAACGCCTTTCTGAGTTAGTGAGGTGAGAGGTTGCACAATCTTGGAGAAATCCTTGATAAACCTTCTATAGTAGCCCGCCAAACCCAAGAATTGGCGGATTTCTGTTGGTGTACGCGGTGCAGGCCAGTTCTTAATCGAGTCTACCTTGGATGGATCAACATGAATCCCATCCTTGTTTACCACGTGGCCTAGGAAATGGACTTCACGAAGCCAGAAGTCACATTTCGAGAACTTGGCGTACACTGTTCTGCTCGAAGGAGTTCCAAAATGAGTCGTAAATGCTGCTCGTGTTCCTCCTCACTCTTAGAACAGATCAGGATGTCGTCGATGAAAACTATAATGAACTTATCCAGGTAAGGCTTGCACACTATATTCATAAGATCCATGAAGACCGCAGGTGCGTTTGTTAACCCGAATGGCATGACCAGAAACTCGTAGTGGCCATAGCAAGTTCTGAATGCTGTTTTGGAGACGTCCTCGTCCCGGACTGTCAGTTGATGGTAGCCTGACCTCAGATCAATCTTTAAATAGTAGCTCGACCCTTGCAGCTGGTTGAACAAGTCGTCAATGCGTGGAAGAGGATAGCGATTCTTTATGGTCACCTTGTTTAGTTCACGGTAATCTATGCACATACGGAAGGTACCGTCTTTCTTCTTCACAAACAATACGGGAGCTCCCCAGGGAGAAGAGCTAGGACGAATGAAACCCTTATCCAAGAGTTCTTGCAATTGTTTGGACAGTTCTTCCAATTCGGTTGGAGCTAAGCGATAAGGTGCTCGGGCTATGGGCGTTGCTCAAGGAGCTAGCTCGATTTGGAATTCGACCTGGCGATGTGGCGGTAGACCAGGTAATTCCTCAGGAAACACTTGAGGATAGTCGCGTACAACTGGAATATCCTCCATCTTCTTCTCTTTTGTTGATGCGTCAGTAACGAGTGCTAAGATAGCGGTGTGGCCCTTTCGCAAACACTTATGGGCCTTAAGAAAGGAGATGATGCCCACTACAGCACCACTCTTGTCGCTTGAATTTCGAGAGGTTCTTTGCCAGAACGGGGAATACGAACTATCTTCTCCTTGCATAGGATCTCTGCTTGCTGTTGAGATAACCAATCCATCCCAATGACGATCTCGAAGCTACCCAGAACTATAGGAATGAGGTTGATAGAGAAAGTCTGACCAGCTAAAATGAGATTACAACCCTTGACTACGTGTGTGGCCTCTAAACTTTTACCATTCGCTAACTCTATGACATGTTTGGTGTTTAAGGGAGTTGGGGTGCGTTTAAGCATTTGACTAACTTTTAGAGACACATAACTGGTATCGGCACCCGAATCAAATAAAACAGTAACATAAAAGTCGTCAAGAAGGAACTTACCCATCACCATGTTAGGATCATTCCTTGCATCTCCCTGACCCAGCACGAACACTCGACCCCTGGCACCATTGTTTCCATCATTGTTTCCCCCGTTGTTGTTCCCGTTATTGTTTCCATTGTTGTTCCCGTTTCCCTGGTTGTGGTTCTGGTTCTGATTTAACTGTGGGCAGTGTCTCTTGAAATGGCCTTCAGCTCCACACTGAAAGCATCCCTTGTTGCCCTGTTGCTGTTGCTGATTCTGCGATGCTTGCGGTTGCTGCTGACGATTCTGATTTGCAGGCCGTGAGCTCCTACAATCCTTGGCTTCATGCCCCATATTGAGACACCTCTGACAACGACCCTTGTTGCACTGACCACTGTGGTGCCTGTTGCATTTATTGCACTTTGGGTGATTTCCTCGATATCCACCCTGCCCTTGACTACCAGAAGATTTCTGACTAGGACTCTGATAGTCATCAGTCTTTCGCTGCTGTTCCTGGGATTGAACTGTAGTCGAACCCTTACTGGAGTTCCCATCCCATTTTCGCTTTTTGTCACTGGGAGTAGCAGAAGTAGTAGTAGTGGTAGTAGCACCGATACGCTTAGGCAGCTTGTTCTGTTCCACTGCCTGGTCTGTGAGACGATGAGCAAGACGAGTAACATCCTGGATAGTGGCAAGGTTAGCAGATGTCACATGGCTTTGAATCTCTGGTACTAAGCCTTTGAGGTACAGTTCGATGCGCTTGATGGGAGGATCCACCATAGTTGGACACAAAATTGCCAGCTCATTTGACCTTTTAGTATACGCCTCTATCTCTGACCCCGTCATCTTCAGATTAAAGAATTCCACTTCCAACTTGTGGATGTCATCGCGAGTACAGTATTCTCATTTGATTAGTTCCTTGAAATCGTTCCAGGGGGTGGCATTAGCAGCTGCCAGCCCTAACATTTGGACTTGCGCGTTCCACCAAGTCAACGCAATGCCTTCGAGGGTACCAGTGGCGTACTTCACCCTGCGAGCCTCAGGGCATTCACACATTTCGAAGACTGATTCGAGCTTCTCGAACCAGTGGAGGAGTCCAACGGCTCCTTCAGTGCCATTGAAAGTACTCGGACGATAATCCATAAAAGTCTTGAAAGTGCACACAGGTGGCTGAGCGTGCTGGCCTATTGTGTAAAAAAGAATAGGACAAAGTTAAACACAAGAGTTGGTTTAGGAGTGTAGGATCTAAAGATCCTAGAGTGAGTTGCGACTGCAGGGTATACCTCCTGCTTGAGCGGCTGCAAGTGCCGCAACAACTTGTTGGTTAATCAGAGCCGTCAACTGGGCTTGAGTCATGTTAACGCATCCAGCCATGATCCTCATATCATAGGAAGCATGAGTGAGAGGGGTTCGCGAAAGTGCGATGACAGAAGAGAGTAAGCACACACGTGCTTTCAAACAATAGTTGCTACGTTTATCTAAGCATACTACGAGCAAAATTCTATGTACTAGCAAGTAGGCAATGTAAGCATAAATCATATCACCTAGAATGTTGAGCCTTGCACGTGGAGTGAAGCGTCGTGGTGGATCGTTGAGCACTGTTCAGGTTATAGCCTGGTTTTAACAAAAACTTTTTCCCTTATTAAAACCAAGTTCTCTATAACCAATGGCTCTGATACCAATCTGTCACACCCCCAAAATCCACACGCAGAGTATCACCGCTTGGAGGCGTGACATGACCAGGATCAAGCCACCAATCATATTGAACATTGAAAGTAAATAATAAAAGTTCATTCCATCAATACGAAAGGTGATCAAAACAAAGCATAGTTAAGTGTTTAGCGGAAGCATAAATGTAAAACTCAACATAAGTATTAAGTTCAAAATGTCATAATGTTTTTAACATGGCATCCACTGTCCATGTCCCACAACGACTGCGCCTCCCTGTGCAAGCTCCATGAATACCTAACGTCCTGCAAGGCATGTAACAGAGAGTCAACAACAAAGTTGAGCGAGTTCACAGTTGGTTGTTCGGTATTAAGTTCGTTTCTCAAATCGTAAGTGAGGGTATAACCATGTCAAGTATTACTAGGCCATTCGTATGTTCAGTTAGTGGGGGCTTCCCATGTTGTATGTTACTAGACTAGTTGTATCCATAAGTATCCTTCCCAATCCGAGGATAGTAGTAAATATGAGTTTACATAGGTTTTACGTAAGTGCCCTTCCCAAACCGAGGACAGTACGTAGCGAGTACATAGGTTTAGTGTTGGTGTCCTTTCCCATCCGAGGACAATGGTACGTAGGTTTTACGTAGGTTCTAACACTGGTGTCCTTCCCAAACCGAGGACATTAGTACGTAGGCTTTACGTAAGTTTTAGCACAAGCGTCCTTCCCAATCCGAGGACAGTAGTAAGTAGTCTAGTAGAGGTGTAAGTACAAGTAGTCATTCAATCCCATTCCCAACCCACCGGGGAATCCCATGCCTTGGTAAGAGTGTAAACTTACCTTGGTTTGCTCGACAGATACACGAAAAGGTTACTTGAGCTATATGTGGTCAACCACGTCCTAATATGGTTACCATACAAGTCAGGTTTTGGTTTCAAATAATGCACATAAGTTGACACAGAACTAACAAGTAACAATCACGGCATACACTTAGAATACGATAGACAGATCAGCTAACTAGACCCATGATTCACTTGTGCGGTCCAAATGGTTTGGGCTGAATCATTTGTACAAGTCACTACTGAAGCCCAACAACGTTCTGGCCCAACATGTTGTGGTTGTGCGTTCAGCACAACCTTGTGCGATCCACAACATGTTGTGCGATTCAATCATATACCCGGCCCACACGAACAGAAAGTCCAAACATACATGCACGGCCCAATAAATAGCAAAGGTTGATCTTGTGCGGTTCGGACAGAATTGTGCGATCCGAACAACTTGTGCGATCCAGTTGGGTTGTGCGAGGGGATATTGGGCTTTAAGGCCCAACAGTCCGATTGTTTGTGTGTGGCCCAAGCCTTGTGCGATCGGCACAGTCTTGTGCGATCCACAAGCCTTGTGCGATCATGCATGTCCTGGTAGTACACTGTGCCTAATGTGATTGTACCCGGCTTGTGCGATTTACCTTGTGCGATCAGATCAGGTCTTGTGTGACCTGATCTTGTGCGACCGAGAGGAAACTTGTGCGATCCGTTTTACTATCCGGATATTATGCTATTCGGTTACAATCATTCAACAGTTTCCAAATTTACAATTTATCAATCAACAGTTTCCAACTATCCATTTAGCATACAATCGATCAAATTAAGCATATTCCAATCGATTCTCATGAACCCTAAATATGAATAACACACGAGCAATAATCACAACACTTAAACATATTTACAAGATTCATGTTCTTGGTTACTGGTATGCTTATTAACGTAATAACCCAACCAATCATCCATATATATACTTGTCTACAACCGATTAAATCATGCAATCGATTCTAGATCATCAACAACTTCATGTGATTAACAACCCTATATTGATCTACAACACTATACATGTGAGCCAATTTCATACCAAAGTTGATCATGTATCATCCTTAAATCATCACATGGAACATGTATATCACAACAACACATAACATACAATCGATAGTTAAACACTAACCGGTTAGAAGGTAACACAAGGGTGATCCGATCAAGAAAGCTTCACGAGATGAGGCTTCGGCTATGAGGATTGCCGTCAAACAAGAGAGAGAGGGGAGTAGAGAACTAGGGTTTTGTGTGTGTGTGTTGTGTTTTGCAAGTTATGAGAAGTATACCCTTTCTCCTAAGTGTTATGCGTGTAAAAGAGTGTGGGCCAAACCCATCATGGGCTACCCTTGATCCCAATACAAGGAATATGGCCCAAATGGGCTTGTGCGATTGGTTTATTGTTGTTGTACGATCGGTTCGTGTAATGTTATCATATTACATACATACTTTTGTGACACATAATCACATAACACATAACATTCAATTAATCAACAAGTTCACATAATCAAAGTACAATGAGAGGTTTGAAATACGAGTTGTCACATTGGTCATTTTCCTAAGGCATATAAACTACCTATCATACAACTACTTAAACTAAGTAACCATAAGGTATAACCTCGGAAGATTATTCCCTATACAACTATGGTCACTAAACATGCTTGGTCGAATCCTAAAGATCAACCAAACGGGTCTAGTTCGAAAGCCTAAGCGGTGGTTTAGACCGCTTGACTTACGACTCTACAAAAGCACTAAACTAAAAGTGATAAGCTAAACATGTTAAAACATGCTTAGTTAAGTTAGAAAACAGGTTTTGATATCAAAACAAAGTGTTTTGATACCCAAGAGTAGTTTGGTTGCAAAATATGCATAAGTACGCATTTTGGCCAAAACTACGACTCGTCACTACGCCTAGTTAACGTGGTAATCAGTAGGTATAGTCACACGGGACTATAACCATCGTGATTACGCTCACGTTGCAAAGTTCAAACGAAATTTGTGTTGACCATAACCTGGTCAAAGCAGAAAGTCAAACACTGTTTGACTTTCATGCTTAAAACACATAAAAGAACGAAAGAATGCTTACAAAGGGTCCATGCTAGGAAGTTTTGATTCAAACAACTCAGGTATGAAGTAATAACTTCAACTTAGAGCTGGTTGAAACAAAATGTGAGCAGAAATGAAGTGAAAGCATGGGTTTATATAGATTTTGGTAAACCCTTAGGATCGTTCCTCGCATTTCGTGCTTCGATCTTGGCCTTCCACTTGGGCTCATGGTTTTTAGAACCATGGGTATGCTTAATACCATCAAATTTGAGCCCATAGAGTGTAAAATCAGTGGTTAAAACCCCTCAAAACTTCAAAATTGGACTAAGTTCAATGTTTCTGTCTGAAGGGACTACGCGCCCCGTGTAAGAATACTCTTCATCTTACGCGGCCCGCCTAGGAAACTTTGACAGAATTGCAATTTAGCCCCTGAACTTGTAAAACTTGCATTTTGATGCATATTTGACACGTTATAGCCCCGTTAACCTCATTTCAAGGCTCTAAAATGATGTTAAAGTATAGGGAACTTAAAATATGCTCAAAAATATCTCGGATGTCGGCTCGTTTGGTCTTACGGTTGCGTTGTTCGGTTAATTACGACGGAAGTCACAACGAACGCAAAAATGATCCAAATTAAGCGACGAATGAAATTTTATCATGCCAATCACTAAAATAAAATATTTTAATGATTACATAAATTTTTGGGTGTCCGGATATATTCAGAACGTAAGATATGCGTGAAAATGCAAACTTATGCACTTTTTTGACGCTTTTAGTCCCTATTTATCAATAAAGTTTATTTTAGCATACCGAACCCCTCAAAGCCTATTTCTAAGCTGTGTAAAGGATATTTAGGGTATGTTTAACTTATGATCAAGTTCCAAAATGTTTGTTATCATACAAATCGGTATAGTTTCGCAGTTTGACACAAATAGTCCCTGCGATCGAACAAACTTGTTTTCAACACACCAAACCATCCAAAACATATTTCTAAGTTATGTGGTGGTTATTTAAGGTATGTTAAGCCTATGTCAATATTCTAGAGTGTTTGTCGCGTTAAACTGACTGCGTTTACACACTAGTTTGTGTATAACCTTCCAGAAAGCGATTTAAAGCTTGAAATCGAACTCGAATCAAATCGTACAATCATCAAACACAATTACACACATAATAACACCAAAACACATATAATAACACCAAAGAACATTGTTTTATTGATAATTAACATTGTTTTACATTGTATATCGATTACAGAACACAGTTGTCACAGGTAGTTTCGATATCATAGTGGGCATGGATTTTCTTCGCGAAAATCGTGCTGAAGTTGTTTGTTTCGAAAAGATGATTCGTTTCTCTCTTGCTAATGGCGACCAACTCTGTGTTTATGGAAAAGTATCTTCGAAGGAACTCAAACTCATGTCGTGTATTCAAGCAAGCAAGTATCTCCGAAAGGAATACAAAGCTTTCTTGGCATATATCCTAGTAGCGGAGGAGGAAAAGGAAAAGAAGCCGATAGAGAAGGTGCTTGTGGTTCGTGATTTTCCTGCTGTCTTTCCTGAAGATTTACCTGGTCTTCCCCCTACTCGGGATATCGATTTCCATATCGATCTCATTCCTGGAGGTAACCTTGTCGCTAAAGCCCCTTATCATCTCGCTCCATCTGAAATGCTTGAACTTTCGAGTCAACTCAAGGAATTACTTGATAAAGGCTTCATTCGCCCTAGCACATCTCCTTGGGGCGCACCTATCCTTTTCGTCAAAAAGAAGGATGGATCGTTCTGAATGTGCATTGATTATAGGGAATTCAACAAGATTACTATCAAGAATCGCTATCCCTTACCTCGAATCGATGATTTATTTGATCAATTGCAAGGTGCTACGTGCTTTTCCAAGATCAATCTACGCTCTGGTTATCATCAGTTACGAATTCAAGAGGAGGATATCCCTAACACCGATTTTTGAACCCGCTACGGCCACTATGAATTCATCGTTATGCCCTTTGGTCTTACTAACGCACCCGCGGTTTTCATGGATTTGATGAATCGCGTGTGTAAACCCTTTCTCGACTACTTCGTCATCGTGTTTATCAATGATATCCTTATCTATTCAAGGTTGAAAACTGAACATGCGCAACACCTACGTTTAGTTCTCGAGCTTCTCCAAGTGTGAATTTTGGGTCGAGGAGGTTCAATTCCTCGGTCACATCGTCAATAGTCAAGGTATTCACATCGATCCCGTGAAGATTGAAGCAGTTAAGAGTTGGATTACACCAAAAACCCCGTCCGAAGTTCGTTCTTTTCTCAGATTGGCAGGTTACTACCATCGATTTATCGCTGATTTCTCTAAAATCGCCGTTCCGCTCACCTCTCTTACGCATAAAGACAAGCCTTTTCTTTGGGGAACTGAACAAGAGGAAGCCTTTCAAACCCTCAAGCGTATGCTTTGCAACGCTCCCAAACTCGTGCTACCCGATGGAAATAAGTAGTCTATTGTGATGCCTCTAACCTAGGTCTTGGTTGCGTTCTTATGCAACGGGACAAGGTTATCGTGTACGCCTCTCGTCATCTCAAAATCCATGAGAAGAACTACACGACCCACGATCTCGAACTCGGAGTAGTTGTTTTTTCATTATAGATTTGGCGACACTACCTTTATGGTACCAAGTGTACGGTCTTCACCGACCATAAGAGCCTATAACACATCTTGAACCAGAAAGAACTGAATATGCGCCAATGCAGGTGATTTGAACTTCTCAACGATTACGACTGCGAGATACGTTACCACCCAGGCAAAGCAAATGTCGTTGCCAATGCTCTTAGCCGACGAAGCTATTTACATAGTATTCGTAATGTTCAAACCTAACACGACCACGAAGTTCTCATTCGTGACGCTCAACACGCCTGTTTTCTCGAGAACACTTTGAAGAATGAATGAATTCTTGGAACCGAAAATCAATTAGTGAATAAACTGAATGGTATCTTTCACTATCTCGATCGCATTTGGATACCCAGTCGCAATAACTTGCGCGGGATATTGCTGACTGAAGCCCACAAATCATGATATTCCATTATCCCGGTGCCGGCAAGATGTACCAGGACCTTCGCGTCAGGTATTGGTGGATTGGAATGAAGAAGGATATCGCCCTCTACGTTTCAAAATGCCTGACTTGTTCGAAGGTTAAGGCTGAACATCAATGACCCTCTGGCTTACTCGTACAACCCGAGATCCCGATGTGGAAATGGGAGATTATAGCTATTGACTTCATTATGAAACTCCCCCGCACGCCATCTGGTCATGATAGCATTTGGGTTATCATCAATCATCTTACTAAATCCGCCCACTTTCTACCAATACGAGAAGACTATAAGGTTGAACGATTAGCACGAATCTATACCGACGAAGTCATTTGTCGACATGGGACACCTCGTGATATCATCTCTGACCGTGGTGGTCGATTTACCTCGTGCCTTTGGGAAACTTTTCAATCCGCTATCGGTAGTACTCTTAATCTCAGTGCCACTTTCCATCCCCAGACCGATGGTTAGACTGAACGCACGATTCTCACCCTTGAAGACATGCTTCGTTCGTATGTTATAGATTTTGGTGGTAATTGGGATTCGC
Source organism: Helianthus tuberosus (assembly GCA_030545235.1). NCBI lineage: Eukaryota > Viridiplantae > Streptophyta > Magnoliopsida > Asterales > Asteraceae > Helianthus > Helianthus tuberosus. Next base: position 69,896 of record JARYGA010015149.1, read on the forward strand.
ATTTACCTTTAGTCGAATTCTCGTAAAACAACAGTTATCACTCTAGCATTCAAATGGCACCATTTGAGGCATTATATGGAAGAAAATGTCGATCGCCTATTGTATGGCACGAGATCGGAGAGGCGCAAATTACCGGTCCTGAGTTACTACAAGAAACGACCGACAAGATCCTCCAAATACAAGACAATCTCTTGAAAGCTCGGAGTCGATAGAAGAGTTACGCCGATAAACGCCGCAAGCCCCTTGAGTTCAAAGTTGGTGATCATGTACTCCTAAAGGTTTCACCTTGGAAGGGGGTGATCCGATTCGGCAAGAAAGGAAAGCTAGTGCCTCGATACATTGGACCCTTTAAGATTCTAGAAAGAATTGGCAAAGTGGCCTACAGACTTGAATTACCGGAGGAACTCAGCAACGTACATCCGACTTTCCACGTTTCGAACCCAAGAAGTGTCTAGCCGAACAGAATTTGCATGTCCCTCTCGAGGATTTGCAAGTGGACGAAAGATTACACTTCGTGGAAAAGCCAGTAGAGATCATGGACTGAGAGACCTAGAAACTCCGACGCTCACACATTCCTATAGTGAAGGTTCACTGGGAAGGCAAACGCGGCGCCGAGTTCACTTGGGAACTCGAGAGTGATATGAAAGCTAAATATCCACAACTCTTTGTTACGCCTACGCCTTAATTTCGGGACGAAATTCCCTAAAGTAGGGGAGGCTGTAACAACCCGACTTTCCAAGTAAAGTCAAAGTCAAAGTCAAGACATGACATTATTCAAATCTATCATTTCTTGCTTAATTATTTCTTTGTACTCTCGAGATTCGATAAATGATATATTGGTTAACACTATTTTAAACAATGATTTACTACTAACGGAAGTAACAATGCGATAAACGCAAAAACCTCAACTAAACGTTACTTACTAAATGCTATCACATCGCAATCACAATCTCATCACAAACTATTGGTGTTGTTCTATGTGTGTGTTATTATGTGCTTTAATTGTGTGTGCATGTTTTTGGATATTATTCGCAAATGCAATCGCAACTCTATCGCAACGCAATCACATCGCAAACTCGAAACGCAGATTTACTTTTATGCTTTTTATGTGTTATGTTATTCGTGTAACTATTTGATTAATACTATCGCAACGCTTACTCATAACTCGCTTAAACGCAACGCTCAATGCACAAAACGAAAGTCGGAAACTAACTCGCATAGGCCAACTGATCGAATAACCATATGGTCGAATGCTCATCCTACCGGATGACCATCCGATCAGATGGCCATTCGATCGACTGGCCATCCGACCCACTCACCTCTACACCGCCTCTCACTCTCTCCCATTATAAATACTCACCTGTCACATCAACTGTTCGTTGATGTGACAACCTTATCCGACAAACACGCTCCCAACTCATTCCAAGCACTTTTCTCTCGATTCCAAGCGATTCTCATAAGTTTTCTTCCTAAATCTTGTACTTCCATCTTCATTACACACATCTTCATCATCTTCTCCACTGAAATCACTGATTTCCACCATGAAATCACCTGATTTGGACTGCTTTAAGGTGACGTCACCTTGGTTTCTTATGAACACTGAAGTGTGACATCATCTCATCAAAGTAAGTTCAGATCTATAGGATTTCTACACGATTTTACATAAATCTCAACAAAACTTCAACAATTATCAATAGTTTTCAAACTTTCTTTCAACTCTTTTACACTATTCTATTCAAAATCGATGGAATCTAGGCTCGTTCAGGCTCTCTACTCATACTCTAGTTGAGAACCGGTCTGAGAACGGATTTCCACCAAAGAGACGACCAATTCATGGGTTGAACATGAAACTCCATCAAAGACAGTTAAGTATGATCGAATGGGGTGATTCCCAACCGATCGACTGAGTTGGACTTGGTGTGGTTTCCGTTGTTTGACACGTCGTCACGCCGTCTCTGTTAAACCACAAAACTTTTCAACTTAACCGATTTTACAAAGTTTCGAACAAAAGGGGTTGCTCGATCGAATATCCATCCAATCGGATGACCATCCGATCGAATGACTATTCGACCAGGCGACTGTCCTTTATAAGTTCAACACTTAAACAATTTGACAAAACTTCAAAGAATATCACACTTTCAATCATATAGACATCCGATCAAATGGCCATCCATCCGGATGACCATCCGATCGAATGACTTGAACTATACTACAACGAAAACTTCAAAAGTTCAAACATTTTACAAACACACTCCTCCAATCGAATGACCAACCGACTGAATGGTCATCCGTCCGGATGACCATCCGTCTAGATGGTCATCCTATCGACTCATCATCTGATCACTTATCTCACCTAACACACCGTTTACACGCTGTTCAATGCTTACACTGTTCGTACATATGTCTGTAGCTTCCGTCTGCATCTAGTCTTATGTATTTTGTGTTGTTTGTGTGTTTTTGTATATGTATGTATGTGTATGCTTGTGTCTAGACAAATCAGGGAACGACGCGTAACTGTTAAAGTAAAATCCGTTGGACGACATGTGTCATCCGAAAGGATGGCCATCCGAACGGATGACCATCCGACCGGGTGACACTCTTCACTTCCCTGATTGCCTATAAATTGTAGGTTAGTGGTAGTTGTCTAGAACCTTTTGCTGATTTGCTGAAGCGAAGCTCTGTCTGGCTTTCATCTGGAATTGTTGTATTTTCTCCATCAATCAATGAAATCAGACATGTTAAGCATTGAGATTGTTGTTAGTGATTCTCAAACGGTGTCGAGGGATTCCGTACCTCGACACTGATCGATTCCGCTACGTTCTACGACTAGAACAGATCCTTCCCGTGGCCTAACAAGTGGTATCAGAGCTACCAGAAGCCGGATCGGAGATAGCAACAACATTTCACCAGAATTTCAGCCATTTTCTGCAGATTTCAGTCAAATCTCATCGGAGATTCTGACAATTTCTCCATCTTCTACCTCATTTCTTGCAGTTTTTACATTTTCACACCTTAAAACCGGAAAAACTCAAAATTAAGCAAGATTTTACTGACGAATTTGACTAATTTTGATATTAATCGAATCGGAATTGAACAAAGAACATTCCTACAAAGTTTCATTGAAAATTTCAGATTAAAACTGCTTAAAATTGATCAAATATGTCGAGTTCTTCGCATATGCTGACGTCATCTATCCGATAGGATTGCAATCCGATCGGATTGGACTAGATTTTGTTCACTGATCTTTGCTGACGTCATAAACTCGTTCGATCGGATCACCATCCGATCGGATTAGTTCTGAGGTTTAATTTTTTTAAAGCACAATTTATCTCAATCGAACGACTATCCGATCGGATCAACATCTGATCAGATAGCCATCCGACACTTGTCATCCGACACTTGTGCTATCCGACACAAGTGTCATCCGACACTTGTGCTATCCAACGCTTGTTACTTGGTTCATTGCTTATTTGTGTTATCCGAACGAATCGTCATTCGATCAGATCACCATTCGATCCAAGTGCAATAGTTTCAAGTTTTTGAAAGTTGTGAAATTTTTCTAAGTGTTTGACTTTTTCAGGTGTTTTCAAAATGGGAGACGATTTTCTGAATCCATTCAGCGACATCTTCGCGTACAACACTGGAGAGACATCGACAAACACAAACACCAATTCCAACATAAATCCAAAAAGGGGATCGCAGATTCTCTTAGAGTTGACAATGCCTATGGAACTTACAATAAGCCACCGAAGCTGATGGCGATTGAAGATTACAACCGATGGGCAAACAGATTTGATGGTTGGTTGAAGGCTTTTGCTTACAGAGTTGGAGGTGCTTGAAGAATGGGTATGATATTGGAAGACGAGATTATGAAAACTTGGCTGACAATGAACAAGAGATGTTTATTGCTGAACAAAAGTGCATAGCCCTGCTTCATCAATCCATCTGAAACGATATTATTTCCTTCATTGATTACACTAATTCAAAGGATTTATGGACAAAATTAGAGAAAAAAATGTATTGGGGGAGAAGAGATTGTGAAAAATAAGAAATGACTGTTGAAAAAGGATTTTGACTTGTTTACTTGTATGAAGAATGAAACTGCATTACAGATGATTGAACGATTTTGCCACCTGAAGATAGAACTTGTCAGATACGGGATCACAGTTGCTGAAGATGAGATGGTAGAGAAGCTGTTTGAATCTTTAGCAGATGAGAAAGATTGGCAATACTATGGTTTGGTGTTGAAAAATACCAAACAAATGTCTGAAATAACAGTTGATTGGCTGATTGAAAGATTCGAGATTCATGAGCTGGAAATCAAGAAAATGAACAAAGTGAACAATACCCCATATCAACAGAATGTTGATCTCTACAACAGGGGAAGTATGACTCTGAAAACCACATCACCGAAAACCGCATTTTCTGCTGAAAGTTCAAACACGGTCACTCAAGAAAAGAAAAGCAACAGTTCATCACCCAGCAGTGGTTATCATAGTGGATATTCTTTGACTGATCAAAACAATCAGCAACAACAAAATGTTCCAAAAACGTTTTTCAATGCAACATCACTGTAAACCTGAACAATGCTCAAAACTTCAATGAGGAGACAGTGAAACAACAAATGGTGTTTCTTGCTTCTATCTTAGAATCATATGAAAGTCTCGTCACCGGAAAAATCAGAAATACAAATCTAACAAAAGAGGATTATGACTAGATTGATCCTGAAGAGATGGAATTAATCGATATACGTTGGTGCATTGCTAGTGTAATCCGCCGAGCACAACGATTCATAGAGATCACGGGAAGAAATTCCATTGGAGGGCCTTCAACAAAACTGAGTTTTGATAAATCAAAAGTGTCCTGCTTCAAGTGTAAGCAAAAGAGGCACTTCAAACGAGAATGCAGAAACTCAGCAGCGGATGAAACAGCTAATCCTTTTCATGACGACTACTACAAGAAAGTTGTTTATCACCGAAATCACGAAGAGCCACCCAGAATGATGCAGATCGAGGAGACTCCAAAGGAGAAGTCGAGAGCTTTAGCTGTGATTCAAGACGATGAAGGTTTCGATTGGAGTGAGTTCTTACCGGAAGATGATGCAGTTGGTTTTGCATTCATGGCACAAATTGAACAAACACTAGAAGAAAGAACATACATCCGTCAAAAGATGTTGGCATTACATATGAAGGATAAGATCTATGCAGGTTGGAAAGAAGCAAAAAGAGCAAATAGATGGGATCTGGATCGTGAATGCTACTTAGATCCGAAAGGCAACATGATTGTAGAACCATCGTTAGTCAAAGTCGAAACTCTTATAAAATCGATAGCGGCGGATGAAGAACAGAGAGAGAGAGAGACGAAGCAAAGAAAGTCGAAGAAGAAAGGCTAAAGTCAATAAAGGTAGACAATGGGATCATTGACACTACAAAGGAAATGACGGCAGAAAACCTGACAAAATGGCCGAAAAAGTTCTTATGGCAAAGGCACTCGGTAGATTCCAAATTTGCGTCTGAGTCAACAAGCAAGGTCAGTAGTAGTGGTTCAAACAATGAATCAGGTAAGACTGATGGTGCTAACATAGAAAATGTTTGCAGAAATTACACGAAAGAGTGCAAAGTCTGCAGCACACATGCGTATCTCTCAAACAAAACGATCCAAGATCTGGTTGAAAAAGTCGACATGGTTGAAAAACAAGTTTTAAATTGAGATAAACTGCTTAGAGCTTCAAATGAAAGAATTAAAGAATTAAACGAAAAGATTGAAAAAGATAAAAATGATGTTGAACGTTTTAAGAAAGAAAATGAGAAATTAACTCTTGAAAACAGACAAATTTCTTAAAATTATGAGAAGTTGAAAAGAACAGTTAAAGATTCTGACGAACGAAATGGTAAAACTTACAAAGAAAATGTTCATTTGTCTGGAGTTATTCAGGCAAAAGAAAAGCAAATCAACCAGTAATTGGATGAGATAGCAAGTCGTAAGCTTCATTTCCAAGAAGCTAAGATTGAGAATGAAAGAATCAATCTGAAACTGAACAGTTACAACTCCGCGAGCTTTGTTCTTCACCACATCGTTCCAAAACCAATTGGAAAGAACAAAGCTGGTGAAGATGTGTACTCGGATGGAACGGGGGTGGGTTATCATCAAGTTCCACCGCCTGTGCTTATCAATTTTTCAAAGAAACAATCCGGGTTGGCTAATGAAGTTGAAATAAATGAGAAATCAGATGCTGAAAAACTTCCAGAAACAATTGATGTCACATTCACTTCATCATCTGATGAAGATAGTGTCCAATCTAAAGTGGTAAAGAATTTGGTTGAGAAAATATTAAAATCAGACAATGATTCGACTGAAGACGAAGAATGTTTTCTGAATAACTACATTCCGAAACCAAAATCCAAGAACAACTCAAATGACGAACCTACTCTTGTCATGTACAAGATGTGTGGTTCAGATAAGTTGTACTCGGACAATGAGTTTCCAATTGAGAATGTGAATGTCAACAAGTTGAAGCAAGTTTTCAAACTAGTTGAAATTGAAGTTTCTGAAATTAAAGGATTAAAGAGTTCCAAAAGGCTTTTGAACTTTGAAAGAGACAAATCTTACTATAAGAAACCTGTTGTACCACCACGTTTTAACAATAACAACCAAAACAGATGGTCGGGTGGTTATCAGGGTGGTAAGAACAATCAAAAGAGGAACTTTCAAAGCAAAATATTTGTTGAAAAGAAAGCATTTGTTAAGAGCTCAAGCTCACTTTCCGAGCAAGAGTCGGAAATCTTTTAAAAAACAAATGAAGAATTTTTTGCAAAGAATGCCTCATAGCCTCAGACTGAAGGGAAAAGTCGGGAAGTTGACACCCGCACGTGCTTTAGATGCAACGAAGTTGGACACATTGCACGAAAGTGTACCAACTCAAAACCCAAGTCTGTGGTTGTTGAGAATCCGAGAAAGAAGAACGATGTCAAAGGCAAAGCTCCAATGTTTGTTGAGAAGAAGATTTTGAAAAATATAAACATCAAAGTCAAAACTGAACCCGTAAAACTTGGAAGCCAAAATCTGAGGCTAAGACATCAAGTGTTCCAAAACCAAAGGTTTCGGATTCTGTAAAACAATCATCTTCAACTAACAAGATGAATGTACCTTTGGACTTTTACAAAAAAACTTGAGAAACAAACTTCGATCCCACCAGGAAAGAAGTATGTTGCAAAGAAAGACCAACCATCTGGTCAACCTCCGAAAAACTAATTCTTTTTGTATAAAGAGATTGAGGTCGGGTCTGAAGAGAGTCTTAAAATGAATGACAAAAATTTCCCACCATTGTACACCAAAACAACCCACATCAAGCTACCCGAGTCGAAAGAGGCTTGGGTTACTTCAAAATCTCACTAAGTATTTGTGAAATGTGCAGGAGCTCCCGAGATCTATCTCAAGGTGGATTATGGATAGTGGAGCAACTCGGCACATGACAGGGAGAAAGGCCCTGTTATACGATGTTAGAGGGTTCAACGGTGGATACGTCGATTTCACAGGAAATCAAGGAGGACATATTATTGGGGAAGTGTAACAACCCGCACGTTCATGCGTTGTTACTACTCGTTACACTCATTATGCCTCGCACCGGAGATTCGGATCATAATGTAGCTATAACGCTTACATCGCTACTTCGCAGTATTTTCGCATATTAAGCATACTTTATCGCTATAACACATCACATCGCACATACTAACACTCACGAGGACGTTGAGTGAGGACCTATTCTACCATCCTTGATGACTGTGATGTGTCGCAACACAACACATATTCGAAACACGCAACTCGATTATCGCAACGCAGAAATTGAAATGTTGACATTTATACGACCCTGTATGTCTAATTATAATAAATATAAGAATGTGTGTATGAAAATGTGTCACCGAACTATCGCAACACATAATAAACAAAACGTAACATCGAAACGCAATTCGCCGGAGACCACCGATCGAATGACCATTCGATCAGATGGCCATCCGAACGGATGACCATCCGATCGGATTGCCATCCGATCGGATTGCCATCCGATCGGATTTCCATCCGATCCATGGCACTCCATCACCTTCTCCCCTCTTCACCTATAAATAGCACTTGTCACATCACTTGAACTGTGATGTGACAGCTCTCGTTTGACCAGCGCACTTTTGGCTCTATTTCTCTCGATTCCTCGAGATTCTTGTAAGTTTCTACCTCAAATCTTGTACTTCTATGATCTACACTCACTCCTTCACCTTTTCCACCATCAAATCTCATATTTTCACCGTAAAATCCTCTGATTTGGGCCGTTCTAAGGTGATGTCATGATGGAGTTCTTAGGAACAATGAAGTATGACCTCATCTCATCAAGAACAGTGTAGATCTAATGGATTCCACGGTGTGAAAAACACTAATCTCACCTAGATCTAAGCCGAATCTAAGTATTTCAAACTTTCTTCAAACTTTCTTAACTTTTACCCAAAACCGATAGAATCAGAGCTCGTTCAGGCCTTCTACTCATCCTCTGGAGAAGTGTCGGGTTTAGAGCTGATTTCTATCAACGAGATGACCGGTTAACGGATTGAACACGAACAACCGTCATGGACAGTTAACTGGTCGGACGGGGTGATTCCCATCCGATCTGATGAGTTAGCCTTGGTGGAGTTCCACTGTTTAAAACGTTGTCATACCATCTCGATCAAACCACAAAATTTCAAAATAATCAAGTTCAAAGACGATCAGATCGTTGGGAGGATTGCCGTCCGATCGGATTGGCATCCGATCGGAATGCCATCCGATCGGATTGCCATCCGATCGAACTGCTATCCGATCGAGTTGCACTTGGTTCCACACTTAAACTTTTCTTCAAACTTGCAAGCTCTGAACGTCGAATGGATTGCCGTTCGATCGGATAGCCATCCGATCGAACGACCATCCGATCGTTTCACATTAGGAACTTCGATACTTAAACATTTTATAATTTCAAAGATCATCAGTTTCCAATGGATTGCCATCCGATTGGATTTCTATCCGATCGAGTGACCATCCTGCTGTGAACTCGTTCTCACTAAGTGTCCTGCCAATCAGATCGCTATCCGATCGAACGATCGTTCGATTGACGACCTGAAAGGTATAGATACTTCTCTATTTTCAAAATGCTACAACGAAAACTTCAAAGCCATCATGCACAAACACATCCATCCCAAACGAATGTCAATCCGATCTAATGGCCATCCGATCGGATTACCATTCGACACTTGGTTCACTCGCCACCATTTAACGCACCGTTCAACGCTTATGCTATCATTCTGTAATCAGGCTAATCTTAGACGCGCCCTTCAATCCAAGATTGTGTTTCTTGGTGAACACGAACGGTGAGTATACTCGAACCCCCTTTTATCGCATTTTGGGTGTAACATACGTTCCTATCAAATCGAATTTATCAAAATGAATTATTCAATCAAACTGTTTATCACTTGCGAATGACTGTTATGCATATTTACACGTGATGCTAGTTACATATGTGTTAGGACTTTTACTCACAAGGTCCCGCCTTAACTAGTAGAGTATTGTAGCACCCGACAAGGTCTAGTAAGGATGAATAGCAATCGCAATCACAGCTCGAGAGACTTAGCTGGTAGTATCTGTCAAATATATGTGTTGAGGTATCTCGTTTATGTATGTGGTAATTCGCAGCACTTTTAACTATTTAAGCTATTCCATCAAAACTTGTATACTCGCCAATACTTTTGTATTGACGTTGTTTTAACGTATGTTGCAGGTTTAGTCGCAGTCTACATCAAATCAAGCTAGGAAGTCTAGAAACACACCTAAAATCTAGGTTGTTTGATTTGTATTGTTTGAGAGAACATGAAATTCGTGACAGCTTATGTGATTGTATTTGTTTATTAGTATGGGATAATGAACGCATTAAATAATGTCACAAATTAGTTGTTATGGATTCTCTTGAGCAATCTGATTCACCTAGTGTCGTGCCCCGATGATTCCGCCATCGGTTGGGGTGTGACAAATTGGTATCAGAGCCATAACTATAGGGAATTAGGCCAGACTTGACCTAGTCCAGGTCGATGTCTTAGAAATAACCTAGTCTATAGTCTAAGTACCAACGGGCCGACTCGTGAGAACCCAGTAGGATTTGCACGGGCCTACTTGATACTCTCATTCGAATCCGCTAAAACTACAACTTCGCGTGAACACCGCATACTACAACTTCACACAAAGAGCATTTCCTTAGGCTGGAATATTACTTAGCCTTTCCTAAGGCCAACACAATACACACGTTTTCGAAAATACTCGCCTAACACAACCGAGTGGTCCAGTCGAGATCAGGCGTGAAAACCAAGAACTCTCGATAAGATCGCTCACTCAGCGCATTTTTCCTAGCATGAGAACTTTCCGTTGAGCTAGGAGTGACATCCACATCTCAGCGAAAGTCTCCATTTCGAAATCTAGTGGAACTCTCGAATTTATTCGATGAGCACAACCACAGCTAGGAACAAAGTTATTAAGTCAGGGGTGAAACCTGTATCTTAATAAACCGTTCCACTCTCTATAAAATGGTTTTCAAAAGCTCTCACCTAGGACTTGACTATAACGATGACTCAAGCTACGCGATGACGAGGAGGATGAATGCCATGAGCTGCATCCCAGTGGAAGCATAGTCTTCAAGGGCAACACACGTGCACGAACTTGTTGAGTATAGTTGGGTTATCTTGGGTAGTCGACGCCTAAACACCCGAGGCACTCTGATTTTTACGCTTTATGGAACCTATTTACGCTTATGTATTTACAATTTAAAACTTTACACTTTATCGATTTCTCGATTTATCAAGTTTTCGCTCCCTGCTTTATAAACACATAATTCGCATAGCCATCGCAATCTAAAATGAAAACCGAATGATCGCAACGAAACTAATGTCTAATTACTCGCTTTCTCTCTCTGCATCGCCTCCTCGCGCTACATATACAAGCATAAAGGTGTAGTTTATACGAAACTATATGTGCATATACAAACAAATCAATTGTGTGAAGAACTTAGGGATTTCGTGTCTCCTATGTGGCTCCTATGTGAAATATACTATATTACCCGCAAAAAGTTTTGATCGCGCTCAATCGCATCGCGAAACTCAAAAATCATTATGATCGAATCTCACTCCAAATCTCTCTCCGTCTAGATGTCTTCAAACGACTCTACCTCGAGACAAACAGCTAGGAGAAAGGCCAAACGAAACGCCGAGAAGAGGATTGCCTCACTTGTGGCCAAGGAAGTGGCCAAGGAAGTGGCCAAGGTCATTCCTCAAATTGTCGCTCAAGTACACTCTCTCAGCAACTCTTGAACCTCGGAAGATTCTAAGATGGAAGCGCCGCAATCTGCTTTCCTCTACAAACACTTCAAGCCCTGTGACCCGATGGAGTTCACGGGTGAAGGAGGTGTGTCCCAGCTACTCCAGTGGTTCAATTCTATCGAAGTTACTTTTCGTCAGAGTGGGTGTCCCGATAGTTTCCGTACTACTTGCGTAACCGGAGTATTTCAATCACGAGTGCTCGTCTGGTGGATAGCCGAATGTAACAAACATGGGATCTCCGCAGCTTATGCTCTCTCTTGGGATGAGCTATAAGAGCTCATGAAGAAAGAGTATTGCCCTCCCCACGAAGTCCAGAAGCTAGAAGACGAATTTTGGGAAATCAAGCAAGTCGAAAGTGACAATACTGGCTACACCGCAAGGTTTAAACAGCTTAGCATAATCTGCCCAAGTCAAGTCAACACTTCAGAAAAAGCCATCACGAGTACATTCGCGGCTTGCCTGAATGTGTGGGCGATTTTGTCGAAGCCGCAAGACCTGCTACCATCGGAGAAACCTACCACTTGGCCGCAGAAATCAACGACAAATGAGTCTTGGACGGATTCTTCTCCAAGAATCCTGTCAAACAAGCTCATCAAGCAATCGTCATCGATTCTTCTGGCGATTGGTTGAAGCATGTGATTGAAGCATGTGACATCTGTGTCTTTTCGACCATCAAACAAATACTAAATCAATGAAATATTGTGTTTCATACTTGAGATTTGTATAAATATGTGTATCATTTGCACATATAAATTCTTGTTCGATTTCGAGCTTTAAATCGCTTTCTGGAAGGTTATACGTGAACTGATGCGTAAATGTAATCAGTTTAATGCAGCAAACACTCCGGAACAGTGGCATAGGCTTAACATACCTTAAATAACCTTTACATAACTTAGAAAGAAGTTTTGGAGGATTTGGTATGTCGAAATCAAGTTTATTCGATCGCAGGGACTATTTGCGTCAAACTGCAAAAAGTATTTTGATTTGTATGGTGTCGAACATTCCGAAAGTTGATCATAAGTTAAATATGCCCTAAATATCCTTTACATAGCTTAGAAAGAGGCTTTGAGGTGTTTAGTGCGCAAAAATAAATTTTTTGATCAATAGGGACTAAAATCATCAAAAAGCGCATAAGTTTGCATTTTCGCGCATATCTTACGTTCTGAATATATCCGGACATCAAAAAAAAAATTTAATCATTGAAATACTTTATTTTAGTGATTGGCATAATAAAATTCCATTCGTCGCGTAATTTGGATCGTTTTTCGCGTCCGTTCGAGTTTCATCGTAATTAACCGAATAACACAACTGTATGACCAAACGAACGACATCCGTTATGTTTTCAAGCATGTTTCATGTCCCCTATACTTAAACTTGATTTTAAGCCTTGAAAATGGGTTAATAGGGTTTAAACGCATCGAATATGGCTTTAAAGTGTTGCAGGGACCAAAACTGTCAATTTTCAAAAGTTTCTGGACCTGGCTACCCGTGGCGTCACGCCACCACAAAGTGGTGTTGCTGTGGCAGCACGCCACCACTATATCTTGGCAGAAAAATTGATTTTCAGTAATTTTCAGCAATGGAATTGAACTTGGGGGTCTTTCTTGTAACTTTTGCGATACCGTATGATGGTTTTGGACACCCATAGCTTTGTAAAACAATGGGTAACACATGGAGGTTCCAGATTAAAGCTCAATTATCAAGGAACGATCCTAACGGTTTTGAGAAATCTATAAATACCCACCATCTTCATCACCTTCATTCACACATTTGATCTCAATTTCATTCTCTAAGTTGAAGCTCTCCTTGTGAAGCTTCATACCTGAGAATTTTTTAGTTCAAACCTTCATTGCTTAGACCTTTTGTAAGTTTCCTTCATGCTTGTTCGTATATTTCAAGCATGAAAGTCAAACATTGTTTGACTTTCTGCTTTGACCAGTCAATGGTCAACACGAAGTTCGTTTGAACTTCGCAACGTGAGCGTAATCACGATGGTTATAGTCCTTTGTGACTATACCTACTGAATTACCACGTTGTTTAGGCATAGTGACGAGTCATAGTTTCGGTCAAAATATGTGTTATGCGTATTTTGCAACCAAACTATTCTTGGGTATCAAAACCCTTTGTTTTGATATCAAACTTGTTTTCTAACTTCGTTAAACATGTTTTAACATGTTTAACTCGTCACTTTTAATCTAGTGCTTGTATAGAGTCGTAAGATAAGCGGTCTTAACAACCGCTTAGACTTTCGAACTCGACCCGTTTAGTCGATCATTAGGATCCGACCAAGCATGTTTAGTGACCATAGATGTATAGGGAATAACCTTCTAAGGTTATACCTTATGGTCACTTCGTTTAGTTAGTTGTATGATGGGTAATTTATATGCCATAGGAAAATGACCAAAATGCCCTTTTTACGCATAATTTCATTTTAAGCATATGTAACCTAAATTTTGGTATCTAAACTGGTTAGGCAACATTATTAGACATGTTAAGGCATATAATACTTGCCATAGGACTAGTTAGGTGGTCCAAACGCGTTTTGCGCGAACGACGCGTTAAAGTAGCGTAAGCTACCTTAATGGGTCGTAACGGGTCGAAAGTACTTAGGTTAGGTTTCATTTTAGAATGTAGGCTTTGTTAAACCATTTCATATGAGTTCCAATACTCGTTTGGTTTACGAGACCTCATTCTATCCGATCTTTCGATTTAGGTCCGGTTTATTAACGTAGTTACCTATATTAGGTGCCGATTGATTCCGTGATCCCTCTAGCTTTGCTTGGTTGTTATTCAAGACTTCTAAGGATTCTCAAGTGAGTACATAGTTCCCCTATTTTACCGTTTTAAACTGTTTTGGGGTGATTCATATGTGCTAAACGATTTTGAGTCTTCTAAACAAATGTTATGGTTTATATTAAATTATCTGATCTATTTGAACTGTTTGAACCATTTGGAACTGTTTGATCTATGTGAATGGTCACACCCCGACCGGGTAAAGCAACAAACCGCAGCGGAAACATCGGGGAGTGGAGCGACATAATTATTGTTTCAACAACCATGGTAATTAAAGTTTTGTATTATTAAGGTTAAAGTTTACATTGTCTTTGAATTCAAACAAAACATAACATAAATAACTATCTTTTAAGTCACTAAGGCCCAAGTCCTCCTAAGTGAAGCACAAACATCATCATGCATTAGCACCTGAAACACATGTAAAAATAGGTACGTCAGCATAAAAATGCCTGTGAGATACATAGGTTTTGTTTATGTAGGATTCATGACTTGTAGTTAAAAGAAGTGTTTTACAAAAACGTAGTTATGAGCCTTGTAAAATGTTTTCCTTTATAAAAATCATATGAAAGTCGATGTGAAAATCAAATGATAATAAAAGGATAATGCATGGTTAAATGAATAACCAAGTAAAAGTGAATTTGTATAAAATGTGTAATTTGTAAAACAATGTCGTGTCCTTGTATAAAATGTTTCATGTCTTAAGTGGTTTAGATAACGCAACAATGTATAATACAATAAAAGCACTTATATATAGGAAGTACCAGCGGCGTATCCACCATGCTTTTATCATATAACACATAGCCCCATTACATAAGTCACTTATCAATAATCAACCAAAATGTCTTGTTCAATGTCAAAATGTTTATGTGAAAACCATGTTCAATGTCATGTGTAAACTGTATCATGTATATCCAAATGTAATGTATAGTAAGTAGAAAGTATTTACTCAGACTATATGATAATGTCAATGTGAAAACAATGTCATGTACGGTGAATAAAAGAATTTACTCAACCCTGTAGGAAAATGTACAAAACAAAGTTTTTGAATAAACCTAAGTTTAAATCAAATGTTATGTTTTGCAGAAAACCATGCTATATGGATACGAACATTTATGCAGTAATGTCTAAACGTATACATTCAAGCCTTGCGACTGTGGCGACAAACCCTTAAACAAATTAAAGGTTTATCTAAATTATGTATATCGGATTCTGTCATTCCCAACTTCCAAACAAACCTAGGAAGTCGGAAACGGGATTTGTCAAGTCCTATGGTACCATTACATACTACCGAGCTGCATGATCAGTGTTAATGAATGTATTATTGTCCCGTTAAACATACCAAATGCCATACCAATGTAAGCTTGCTAAATGAAAACCATGTACTAAATAAGCTAAGTAAGCATACCTAGTAGAAATGTTCATGAAATCAATGGTGCTAGCATGCTCAGTAAACATACATAGCAAAACATATTGAAAGCATGTACTATATGTGTACTAGGTGAAACTAGCATGTTTATGTCATAAAAGCAATGAAAACACATAAGTAACAAGTATGTACATGTGTATAACCCCAAAGTATTTGAAAGCGGTAAAAGAGGGGAACTATGTACTCACTTGGGATTGCTTATTAGTCTTGAGAATAAGACCAATTTAAGCTCCAAGGATCACGGAATCAACAAGGCACCTAATATGGGTAACTATGTTAATAATCGGATCCTAAATCGGGAGATAGGATAGAATGAGGTTCTATAAATCAAATGAGTATTGGCACTCATATGGCATGATTTAATAGTCCCAACATTCTGGTTTGAAAGTCTACCTAAGTGCTTTTGACCCGTTTCGACCCATTATGGTAGTATAAACTACTATAATGCGTCGTTTGAGTAAAACTATGGTCGGATGGTTAACTATGTGCTATGTCAAGTCTTACATGCCCAATTATGCCTAAACATGTTACTAAATCAGATCATATGTCAAAAACACGTTCACATATGCAAAATACGGATTTATGCTTCAAAAGGGCATTTTGGTCAATTTCTATGGGCATGTAAACTACTTAACGAATGACTAACCAATCCTATGTGATCATAAGGTATAACCTCAGAGGTTATTCCCTATGCAACTATGATCACTAAACATGCTTGGTCGGATCCTAATGATCGACCAAACGGGTCGGGTTCGAAAGTCTAAGCGGTTGTTTAGACCGCTTAACTTACGACCCTAAACAAGCACTAAACTAGTAGTGATGAGTTAAACATGTCAAAATATGTTTAACTAACTTAGAAAACTGATTTGGTATCAAAACAAAGTGTTTTGATACCTAAAAGTAGTTCCGTTGCAAAATGCCTGCTAAAACGCATTTTGACCGAAACTTTGACTCGTCACTACACCTAGTTAACGTGGTAATCAATAGGCATAATCGCTAAGGATAATAACCATCTTGATTACAATCACGTTGCAAAGTTCAATTGAACTTTGACTTGACCAATAGATGGCCAAAACTGAAAGTCAAACTATTGGTCAAAAAATTTGACTTTCAGCTCTACAAAGCTGAGAATCACTACTTAAGCCATGAAAGAACACTCACTTGGTGTTCAAAGGCTAGAAGGATGATCTTAGAACTCAGATAGGTGGTTCCTTTGCAAGGATTCTGTAACACCCGTCTAATTTCTATTCGAATTTAATAAAAATATACATGATTTTATATAAAAAGTACTTTACTTCATCACAAGTACAAAATCGAAGTTTTAAAGTGATTACATACTAGATGATTTCTTAACTAGTTCCACCATCCCAAAACACGATTAGTAAATTGTTTACATTATAAACATTAAACAAACGGGGTAATTCTAATGTGGAAGCTTCAAAAGACTGTGTTCGGTTCTTTAAGCATCAACTTGATCGTCCATCCGCATACTTGCCATACCTAAAAGCTGGAGATTTTTAACCAAAAATTAATGTTAGAGTTCTTAGAATTATTTCTTAATCGAAACTATGTTAAAAGACGGATTCGATTAGCTAGAATGTACAAGACTTGACAAAGCTGACTGGACTCTACCGTAACTTACGGTATCTACCGTAAGTTACGGTAGTCACTGAGTAACTTTGGTCTACCGTAAAACAGGAGAAAACCACCGTAGCATTTTTACCTCTACCGTAAGTTACGGTACTAACGTAACTTACGGTAGTCTCTGGAAGTTTATGATGACTGGAACAACCCACACGTTCGTGTGTTGTTACTACTCGTTACACTCGTTATGCCTCGCATCGGAGATTCGGATCATAATGTAGCTATAACGCTTACATCACTACTTCGCTGTATTTTCGCATATTACGCATACTTTATCACTATAACACATCACATCACACATACTAACACACATGAGGACGTTGAGTGAGGACTATTCTACCCTCCTCGATGACTGTGATGTGTCGCAACACAATGTATATTCGAAACACGCAACTCGATTATCGCAATGTAGAAATTTAAATGTGGACATTTGTACGACCCTGTGTGTCTAATTATAATAAATATAAGAATTTGTGTATGAAAATGTGTCACCGAACTATCGCAACGCATAACAAACAAAACGAAACATCGAAACGCAATTCGCCGGAGACCACCGATCGAATGACCATTCGATCGGATGGCCATTCGATCGGATGGCCATCCGATCGGATGACCATCCGATCGGATGACCGGATTGTCATCCGATCGGATTGCCATCCGATCCATGGCACTCCATCACCTTCTCCCCTCTTCACCTATAAATTGCACTTGTCACATCACTTGAAAAGTGACGTGACAGCTCTCGTTTGTCCAGCGCACTTTTGGCTCTATTTCTCTCGATTCCTCGTGATTCTTGTAAGTTTCTACCTCAAATCTTGTACTTCTATGATCTACACGCACTCCTTCACCTTTTCCACCATCAAATCTCATCTTTTCACCGTAAAATCCTCTGATTTGGGCCCTTCTAAGGTGATGTCAACATGGAGTTCTTAGGAACAATGAAGTGTGACCTCATCTCGTCAAGAACAGTGCAGATGTAATGGATTCCATGGTGTGAAAAACACTAATCTCACCTAGATCTAAGCCGAATCTAAGTATTTCAAACTTTCTTCAAACTTTCTTAACTTTTACTCAAAACCGATAGAATCAGAGCTCGTTCAGGCCTTCTACTCATCCTCTAGTAAAGTGTCGGGTTGAGAACTGATTTCTATCTACGAGATGACTGGTTAACGGGTTGAACACGAACAGCCGTCAAGGACAGTTAACTGGTCGCACGTGGTGATTCCCATCCGATCTGATGACTTAGCCTTGGTGGAGTTCCACTTTTTAAAACGTTGTCATACCATCTCGATCAAACCACAAACTTTCAAAATAATCAAGTTCAAAGACGATCAGATCGTTGGGATGGATTGCCGTCCGATCGGATTGCCATCCAATTGGAATGCCATCCGATCGGATTACCATCCGATCGAATTGCTATCTGATCGAGTTGCACTTGGTTCCACACTTAAACTTTTCTTCAAACTTGCAAGCTCTGAACGTCGAACGGATTGCCGTCCGATCGGATAGCCATCCGATCGAACGACCATCCGATCGTTTGACATTTAGAACTTCGATACTTAAACATTTTATAATTTCAAAGATCATCAGTTTCCAACGGATTGCCATCCGATCGGATTGCTATCTGATCGAGTGACCATCCTGCTGTGAACTCGTTCTCACTAAGTGTCCTACCAATCGGATCGCTATCCGATCGAACTATCATTCGATCGATGACCTGAAAGGTATATATGCTTCTCTGTTTTCAAAATGCTACAACGAAAACTTCAAAGCCATCATGCACAAACACATCCATCCCAAACGAATGTCAATCTGACCTAATGGCCATCCGATCGGATTACCATTCGACACTTGGTTCACTCGCCACCGTTTAACGCACCGTTCAATGCTTACGCTATCATTCTGTAATTAAGCTAATCTCAGACGCGCTCCCTTCAATCCAAGATTGTGTTACTTGGTGAACACGAACGGTGAGTATACTCGAACCCCCTTTTGTCGCATTTTGGGTGTAACATCCGTTCCTATCAAATCGTATTTATCAAAATGAATTATTCAATCAAACTGTTTATCACTTGCGAATGACTGTTATGCATATTTACATGTGATGCTAGTTACATATGTGTTAGGACTTTTACTCCCAAGGTCCCGCCTTAACTAATATAGTACTATAGTACCCGACGAGGTCTAGTTAGGATGAATAGCAATCGCAATCACAGCTCGGGAGACTTAGCTGGTAGTATCTGTCTAATATATGTGTTGAGGAATCTCTTTTATGTATGTGGTAATTCGCAGCACTTTTATCTATTTACGCTATTCCATCAAAACTTGTATACTCGCCAATACTTTTGTATTGACGTTGTTTTAACGTATGTTGCAGGTTTAGTCATAGACTACATCAAATCAAGCTAAGAAGTCTAGAAACACACCTAAAATCTAGGTTGTCAGATTTGTATTGTTTGAGAGAACATGAAATTCGTGATAGCTTATGTGATTGTATTTGTTTATTAGTATGGGATAATGAACGCATTAAATATTGTCGCAAATGAGTTGTTATAGATTCTCTTGAGCAATCTGATTCGCCTAGTGCCGCGCCCTGATGATTCCGCCATCGGTTGGGGTGTGATAGGAAGGAACATTGTCAGATGGAGTCATTACATTTGAAAGAGTCAACTATATAGCATTTCTCAAATCTATGACAGAATGTACTCAACTTACTTCACTGACAAAGAATGTCTGATTCTGAAGCCAGGGTTTGTCATCCCCGAGGAGTGGATCATCATGCGAGCACCAAGGGTTAATGATCTGTACGTGCTGGATATGAGCGTCGCTACAACTACCACGGGTCAAACACAGTGCTTCGTATCAAGAGCTACTGAAAAAGAGTCAGAGCTGTGGCATCGAAAGATGGGCCACATTCACCTATGCAAGATGAACTACCTGGTACATAACGATCTCGTTAAAGGCATTCACTTGAAGAGTTTTCATCTTGAGGGGGAGTGTATCAGTTGTATAAAGGGAGAGCAATGGAAGAAATCCCATCTAGGTAAAAAGATGAACTTTGTCTCGAAGCCACTGGAAAGACTTCCACATGGATCTCTTCGGTCCTATGTATGGCAAGAGCATTACGTGTGATCTTTATTGTCTAGTGGTCACTGATGACTATTCAAGATTCTCGTGGGTAACGTTCCTGAAGTCGAAAGACGAAACATTAGAGAGTTTGTTGAGGTTATTCAGGAAGATAGAGAATTTGTACCAAACGCGCATTTGAAGGCTAAGAAGTGACAATGGTACAAAATTCAAGAACAACAAAATGGAGGAATTCTGTGATCGACGAGGTATACTGCAAGAGTTAAGCGCACCTTATACTCCGCAACAGAATGGAGTCGCAGAAAGAAAGATCAGAACGTTGATTGAAACGGAGAGAACGATGCTAGCTGATTCCAAGTTACCAATTAATTTCTAGGCAGAAGCAGTATTAACAGCTTGCTATACACTCAACTGGGGACTTACAGTGAAAACGCACAACAAAACATGTTTCGAGTTGATCAACAATCGCAACCCAAATATCGAGTATTTAGAGCCGTTTGGGTCACCCTGCACCGTTCTAGATCCCGATGGAAAGTTTGGTTCAAAGAGGATAGAATGTATCTTTGTGGGGTATGCTAGTCCACTCAGACGTGTCTTTGTTCCAAGTTTCAAGCGGATCATCAAAGCACAGCACGTTGAATGTCAAGGCTATACTATGCCTCCACAGAAGCCCGCAGACTCATGGCGATTCAACTACGATACCTTATGGGATTCATTTGAATTAGAAGAAGAGCCAAAGTACTTTGATGATTTGGATATTTTACGAGAATATGAAGCATCTCAGGGAAGATTTCCAGCAAGGTCTTCTACATGTCAACAACAAACTTACAATGATGATGAAGCTGGTCTCAGTCATGCTGGAGAGAATGATGAAGTTCAGCAAACTCCGACTACTTCGGAACGCGAGCCTGCTCCTGAAAATCAGACGGCAATCAATGATGATAATTCGGAATCTGATGATATTCCTACTTTTAATCATGGTGATTCAGAATCTGAGGGGGAGTAGATCCAATCTTCAGATCAGATAGTTCTTGACAATGAAAAAGTTGTGGATCAAAATGTTACTAATTTGGAAGGCGAGGTGGATGTTCCGGGTGAAGTTATGCCGATGACTCTTTCATACCATCCCGAGGAGTTGATAATAGGAGAGCTGCAGTCAGGAGTTCACACAAGAAGCCAGATTGACCATGGCCTTACTTGCTTTTATACTAAAATTGCTCCATTACAAACTGAATTCTCACTCAGTTGCTTTATTTCGTAGATTGAACCGCGGACATACAAAGAGGCACTGACGGAGGAGTCATGGGTAATTGCTATGCAAGAGGAGCTGAGTCAATTTGAAAAGCTTGGTGTTTGGAAGCTTGTGGATCTGCCTGCCGGACACAGAAAGATAAACACTAAATGGGTGTTTAAATGCAAAAGAGACGACCGAGGAGTTATTGTCAGAAACAAAGCTCGAATCGTGGTCCAGGGTTTTAGTCAGCAAGAGGGAATAGACTTCACAGAGGTTTACGCTCCAGTTGCTCGGCTCGAGGCCATCAGAATTTTCCTTGCTTTCGCTTCATGGAAAGGTTTCAAAGTATACCAGCTAGATGTCAAGTCGGCGTTCCTTTACGGAAAAGTGAAAGAGGAGGTCTACGTCGGACAGCCACCGGGCTTCACCGACCCAATTCACAAAGACAAGGTCTACCTCTTGGACAAAGCGCTGTATGGTTTACATCAGGCCCCGAGAGCCTGGTACAAAACGCTCTCTCAACACTTGCTTGCCAATGGTTTTATCCAAGGAAAGGTGGATGCTACCCTCTTCACGAAGGAAGTCGCTGGTCATCTTCTGATCGTCTAGATATATGTTGATGACATTATTTTCGGGTCAACAAACGAAGAACTCTTCAAAGATTTTGAGAAAGTGATGAAGCAGAAGTTCGAGATGTCGTCAATGGGTGAGATGAAGTTCTTCCTAGGGCTGCAGGTCAATCAAATGCCTGAGGGAACCTTCATACATCAGAAAAAGTACGTTTACGACGTTCTGGAGAAATTTGGGATGTCCGAGACGCCACCAATGTCCACCCCATTAGCAACGAATCATGGTATACACCCTGATCTCACCGGAGAGAAGGTCGACGAGACGCTATACCGCTCAATGATTGGTTCACTGATGTACTTGACAACATCGAGGCCTGATGTAATGTACCCAACCTGCCTCGCGACCCGATATCAGTCAAGTCCTAGAGCCTCGCACATGTCTATCGTCAAGAGGATTCTACGCTACCTGAAAGGAACCCGAAGCCTGGGGTTATGGTATCCCAAAGATGGTGACTTCACGCTCGAAGGATATTCTGACTTCGGTTGCTGCAAAATCAATGTGAAATAAAAAACTACACGATGCCATTTTTTTGGACCCCGACTGGTCACTTGCAATGTAAAAAGCAAACCTCTGTTGCTCTTTCAACATGTGAAGCAGAGTATGTATCTGCCAGCAGCTGCTGCTCTCAGATTCTGTGGATCCAGCAACAGATGCGCGATTACGGTTTGCAATTTCTTACTTCACCTATTTTTGTTGATAATGAGGCTGCAATCAACATAACGAAAAATCTGGTACATCACGCTAAAACTTAACATATTGAAATTCGTCATCACTTCATCCGAGATTGCTTCGAGAAGAAGTTAATACGAATTGAAAAAATCCACACCGACGAAAAAAGGCAGACTTGCATACCAAAGCTTTTGATAAATCTCGTTTTCAATATCTTTTAAAACTGAATGGTATGAAGCTGTTGTCGGATGCGGAGGAATTACTTGGCGTTGATAAGAAAACCACTGAAGATGACGTTGAGAAGCAGACTGCACTGGTTTGTCGATTTTTTGTTGTTTTCGTCTTTAGGGGGAAGATAGATATATTTTCCGAAAATACAAAAACAATAAAAAATCCAAAAACTTGAGAATATTTCAGAATCCAAAAACAATAGAAAACCCAAAAAGAGTTTGTGTAAAAAGGGGAAATGATAGTACATCAGCTAGATAGTTACAGTACGCTAAAGATTTGTAATGTTTAAAAGCATTAAACAGTCTCGCTGATGATATGTGATAGGTTTTTGCACATTTAGTAGATTTGTTTGGGATATAAACCTAAAATCATTTCTTGCTTAGTTCGTGGGGAACATCTCTCGGATATATAGGTAACCCCTGAAATCTTGTTTGAAAGATTTTCTATTTCTGATATACTAGGTCTATGTACTTAATGATATCTGGGGTATTATACCAGGACTTCTGATTTTGCAGAAGCAATAGCCTAGTCCTCTTATAATACTCTGCACTGCTTTAATCTTTAAAGCCTCCCCTCAGCATAAAAAATGATGAACATTGAAAAATGCTAATCATGTGCTGTTGAAGAAAAGATCCCCAAACGGGACACACCGAAAGTCGAGCCATCATGTCTCTGTCTGAACGGAAGTTCTAACCTGAGCTCTCATGGCCTTGCACTAACTATTACAGATATCATTATTGTATGTTCACCTGTAAGACTGAATATAGAAGTCTAGATACGAGATTTCTCTGTATTAGTTTAAAACTTTCTTTAAAAATCCCAAAAAAGATTTTACATTTCTCCTTTAGTTTTTCGACAAACCAAGGTAGAAAGCTGATCTTCAGACTCTCAGTCATGAAGCAGAGCAGGAAGTTTCTGAACTGGACAACAGGGTTGGGAGCTAATCTTGAAAGGTTTAATAATTCAAAGTTAAAACAAGTTCATTAACTTGACACTTGTAAAATTTTTCAGAAAATGTGTTTGAAAAGTTTGAATAAATTGTCAGTTGTTTCATTTCGGGTCAACCAAGGTCATTAACTTGGACTTGGTAGACAAATTAAGTACCTAGGGTTATTAACTTGGACCTAGATACTTAAGTGGATTTCTAAAAACTGACCAAATCTGATAAAACGCCAAAAAGTCAAAAGGTCAAAACATCAAAAGTCAAAAAGGTGTTTGGATCGGATGACTATCCGATCGGATGACAATCCGATAGGATGGCCATCCGACACTAGGTCATGCCTATATATAGTGGTCAATGGTCTTCAGTCAAACTTTTCAATCGAACGACTATCTGATCCACTCTCAAACACTCTTAAACTTTTCTTGATCTTGATTTTTCACTCTTGCTTTCCAAGATTCATAGGATTATTGGCTTGCTCAATCTTCACTATGGGAAAGGTAAGTTCACTTATCTTAATTGTTAAAATTGAAGATTTTGATGTTTGTTTATGTGTCGACGACTGTTCGGACTTAGAAACCTAGATTTAGGCTTGTTTAAGCAGTTTTGATTCAAACCAAACATAGGGTTTTGAAGATCGGCCATAGATCTATAGGTTTACCGTCTCAATTTGTACAAAAACATGCTAGAATTGATGAATTGAAGGTTAGAGGCGTTCGGTAGTTGGTGCACATAATGTCAAATTAAACCCAAACCAGGATGAATTAGAGAAAACTGAACATAGGGTTTTGTAAATCGGCAAAAACTCTACGTGAAAGTGTGTTCAATTTAGAGAAAAAGTTAGAATTTTTTTTGATGTTCTTGAATCATTCAAACTGTTCTTTAATGCCAGCTGATCGAGTGGCAGTTCGATCGGATGGCAATCCGATCGGATGGCCATCCGATCCAATGCACATTATATGTTTGAAAATTTTCTATGTGTTGTCTGGAAAGATTGGGAACTCGATCGGATGGAAATCCGATCGGATAGCCATCCGATCCAAAACACACATTCATATGATTGTTTATCTCATGCCAATGATCGAATGGCAGTTCTATCGGAGTGCTATCCGATCAAAGTGTCATCCAATCCATAGTACACATCCAATGTTTGACTATTTCATATGCTTACATCTGTTTGTCATTTTGGTCGAATGGCAATCCGATCGGATGGTCATCCGATCCAAATCACTATGACATGCCTGTTCATCATTGTGATAACTTGTCATTGATCGAATGGCAATCCGATCGGATGACAATCCGATCGGATGACAATCCGATCGGATGGCCATCTGATCCAAATCACTCATGCTTTCTCTAACTTGTCAAAAGTGCTGAACTATTTGTCACATGGATCGAGTGACAATCCGATCGGATGGCCATCCGATCCATATGCACAAGACTTGTTTGATTCTGATCTCTATATGTGATGGTTCATCTGATCGGATGGCAATCCGATCGGATATCCATCCGATCCATCAGTACTACATTGAGAGAAACTTCCAGAGTTAGAAAATTTTTGAGATTTCAAAATTTTTGTGACTTTTCATTTTTTGTCTCGAACCTTGTGCAAACTCTAACGTTGTTTATTTTTGCAGACAAGAGCATCAGATTGGCATCATTCTCATAACGTTTACTGTATCTTGGAAGAAAACTATGCAAATATGACACCGTTTAAAGACATGTCAAAGTTCTTAAGAGAGAGCAGGGTTAACAAGGCTTTAACTGATAGAACTGTAGTGTATGAATCTCATGTTAGAATGTTTTGGAAATCGGTGAGGTATGATGAGAGTACAAAGATAATATACTCTGCAGTTCAAAAGAAGGATGAAAATGATAAAGATATAGATATTGAAATTAAGTTTGATGTGGGAGACTTAAGGAGATTGTTGGACTTAGGAGATAATGATGATGACCCTACCATTGTTCCTGAACGATTATGCAAAGGTTTATGGTTCAGAATGGGTTTTACAGGACATGTAAACTGCAAATATCTAAAGTCTATGTTTAGTCCACCATATAAGTTCCTAGTTCAATGTGTCGTGCATGCTCTATCACACAGAAAGGGAGCTTATGATGAGACATCAGATTATATCAAAGAGAACACCAAAGGCTTCTCCCACTGTGACTGCACCGAAAGTGACACCGAAGATTGTTGTTAAGGGTATAGTTAAAAGGGGGAGTCATAAGAAAAATTAGATTATTAATTGTTATATCTTTCTAATGAATGTTCAATGCTTGTTTTGCAGGGCCTTCAA
The DNA here is from genome assembly GCA_030545235.1 of Helianthus tuberosus. Lineage (NCBI taxonomy): Eukaryota > Viridiplantae > Streptophyta > Magnoliopsida > Asterales > Asteraceae > Helianthus > Helianthus tuberosus. Next base: position 96,225 of record JARYGA010015149.1, read on the forward strand.
AGAAATCACCACCAAGACCTGTGGATGAACCAGTGCTTGATCCAGCAGATGTTATTGTTGGACCCAGTTAGCCCTGAAAACAACTTCTTTTCACGTAATATGGCAAGTGATTTTAGTAGATGTGAAAAAGATGTGCGGAAATGGAAATCAGACTTTCAAGAAACAAGACCTACAGAATTATCAAGTTTATATCACTTTGAAAACAAAATGGTTTACAAGGTGATTGTAAGATTATTATCTAGTACAAATGAATCTTGAATTCTGTGGGTGTGGAGGGCAATGGAGTTTTGATGTATGTATGAATGATAAGCTCCAAACTCACTTTGCTTCTCCTGGTTTAGCCTTCTATTTATAGACGGCTTGGGTACATGAATAAACAATAGTTTATTCATGCAATAATTCCTGCAAAAAGTGGCCAATTGACATATTCATTGATTCCAACGTTCAAGTTGTCTTTTTCATCATGATATCAATTAATGTCAACTTGCTTCGGTAAGTGTGGCAGGACAGAGCCAATTTCAGACAAGTGGGATATTTCATCATAATTCTGATAAACCACTTCATCAGAAATTCTGATGAACAAATCATCAGAAAAATCCTGATGATCAGAATTGTCGAATACTGATGATATTTCATCAGAAATATCATCAGATCCATCAGAAATGACCTTTTCTGATAATCAAATTCAGCTCTTGATCAACTTGTGATTCTTTGAAGTAGATGCTGTGCATTCCAGTTGTCCCATTTGATCTTCTTTTTCTATTTCGTGATCTTCAGGACTGTGATCTCTTCATAGATCCAGTTGATTGTGATTTTCTTAAATACTTACAAATAAAGTCTCCTAACAGTTTCCCCCTAAGTATTGTAAGAAAATGAACTACCTCATAAACAGAAATTTTCCAAACAGTGGAAACATAATACTTGCAAAATTAAACTAGTTACTGCTGTTTTGAAAAACAAATTACATAAAAGGATGACAAATCAGATAAACAGGTTCTTCAATTCAGCTTCATTCTTTTGTGTACATCTCCTTCCCTTAACTTCTTTTTGTAGGAGATATACTTGTTGCAGCTGACATACATGTCTTTGTACCATTCTCTTGCCTGGATCCATTCTTCAATCATCTGCTCAATTTCTTTTCTGCTTCCCTCCAAGTTCTTTTCTATCTTCTGAAGATGTTCTTGTCTTTTGTTCATGGTTTTCAAGATATACTTCAGAGTTTGATTTGAGTACTTGCAGATGTCAATACTTCTGAACAGAGCTTTGTTGTTATCATGATCTCTGAAGATTACACCATATTCCTTTTCTTCATTTTTGTTCTTCAGCATAATGATGTCTCCAGATCTTGCATCTTCCAATATATCGGAGGGAACCTTTGTCTTTGGTGATCTGACATACACCTTTTTGTTGTGCACATGTTCATAGTTGATGCATAGATCAAAGTCTGAAAAAGCCATTCTTTCAAATAGCAATATTCCAGCCTTTGATATGCCATTTAATGCCCTTCTGACCTCTTGGTTATTTTTCTTTTCCTTTTCATAGTAATCCTTCATAAACAGAATGTCTACAGGATGCAACTGGTCAGCTAATTCTTCATCAGTCACCTTTTGTTCTTCCCCATTTGCTCTCAGAAGTGTGTATCTGTTTTGTACCTGAGTTTCTTCAATATCATCAGTTGTAACTCTCACTTCATCCACCTTTAAAATTCTCTTTACTGGATTCCCATTATGTTTGTGAATGCTATCTGGCCCTCTTTTCATCCTTTCTTCTCTTATACCCAGCCTGGTAGGGGATAGTGATCTTGGTATTTCATCTTCTTTTGTTAAATAATAACTCACAAGATTGGACTCAGGGAATATCATTACATCCCTGTCAATCTCCTTAACCATGACAGACTTGGTCTCAGGGATTTTTCTTTTCACAATCTTTGATTTTGTTACTGAATCACCCTCTTGTTCCCATTCATTCATTGTTTGTATATTCATATACTTACTTATGGCTGAGTCATCAGATATTGTTGGATCTGGGACAGATGCTAGCAATTTCAAATTTGTAATAGCTTGAGGTTTTGCAGTTGCTAACCTTTTCAGCATTACATCTCTTGGGATATTCGGAGGTGGACCCATCATTGTGGTTCCAGCTTTTGTGATTGGTGTTGATGATTGTTGAGGAGTTGACTTTGGAGCTTCTTGATGTGAGCTTTCAGTAGGAATTTCTTTCATGAGTTCTTGTGGAACCACTTTGGCCAGTTTTGCAATATTGAATTGCATCTTTTCTATCAGTTGTTGCACCTCTTTTACCTATTTTGAGTTGATGTTTATGTTCTTCTGAACATTTGCGAATTCTGTTTGAGCTTTTGTTTGAATTACAGCCCATTCTTTTGACAGCTTCTCAAGGGCATCTGTGATACTATTATTACTTGCCCTTAGTATGGTAACTTCTTCCAAAACTCTGTTGGTACTACTTGACAGCCTTGATTCAATCACATTTGCAACTTGTGCTTTAATCTTTTCTATTTCTTTGAGAATCGTTTGGATTTCTGATGCAGAGATGTTGGATTCTGGTGCCTTTTCTTTCATCTTTTGAAGAGACTTTAGTGCTTCAGTGTTTTCTTCAGTTTGTTTCTTTATTGCCTCCACTGATTCTGACAAAGTCTTCATATCAGCTCTTTGACCTTGTATTTCTGACAGCAACATATCAAGTTTTTCTTCCACCGGATTTCTTTTGTAGACTTTGTAAACATTTTCCAGCATTGTTTCTAAGTTTTCTTGATTTATGGGTTTTTCAGGGAGAGTTGGAACAACAGATGCTCCTTCTAACATTCCAGCTGCAGACACATCTGCTGCTGTTTTAGAAATGATAGGGTTACTTTTGGCTTTACCAGATTTTGGCGCAGCTTTAGGTTTACCAGAATCATCTCCACCAGTGATGAAAAACTCATTTTCATCCTGGATTTCCTTATGTCCTTGAATCATATCAACATATGATCCTCCATAAGTTTTTGAGGTAAACAAATTACCTTTAACCAGATTTCCTTGACCAGTTTCCTGATCTCTATCTGTTGGGATCTCATCCTCTTCCTCATTTTCTGATTCAGAGTTGAGATTTATGGAACTAGTAACCTCCTCATCAACCTTAGTTGTTCTGTATTCTATTTTGTAGGATACATTAACAGAGCTTTCTGATTTTGTTTCTTCTCTATGAGATTCAACTAAAACAGTTTTTAAGAGAGATGTACCGGCAATGTGAGATTCATCATAATGTATGACTTCAGTTGCTTCAATCTCAGCAGCATGCGTTTCTCCAGCAATATTTGATTCTGCAAAATGTTCTTGATGAGTTTCAAATTCATGATGAATTCCAGCTTCATGAATATGTTGACTTTCAGCATGTTCTTCCTTGTTTTCTGGTGAGTTGGCTATCTCCAAGCTAGCTATCTCCAGAATTCTTTTTCCTTCTGCGCCCTCTTTTTCTGATGGCGAGGACTTCTCATCATCTCCTTTTTTTGTTGATGAAGAAGAGTTCACAACTTCTCTGCTGGGCTCTTCTGTTGGAGAATTTGATTTGGTCAGAAGTTTTTCATGTTGTATTCTGTATTGTGAGTCTGGTGCAATGAAGCATAACGTGCTTTCTGGCAACACAGGGACATCTTTGTCTGATTCCCATCCATGATTGGAACTCCAGGCTTTCATGGTCTTTGATCTCCAGATATCTTCTAAGTTTGGAATTTCCATATTTCTTTCAATAAATGCTTCAGAAATGAAAATTGAGATTAACCTTGGATATGGGAGATGAGAGGTTATCTTTCCATTTCTAGTGATGATTGATCTTTTGATAAGATTAAAGATTTCTGACCCATAATCAATTTTGAACCCATTTATGAGTCCAAACATGATTGTCAGAATAGCTTGATTGATTTGATCAGTTCCTCCTATCTTTGAGGTGAGACATTTGTTTAGCACTTCCATCATCACTTGCCAGATGGCTGGCAATTTCACTTCTTCTTATTGCTCCAATCTTGTTGATATCTCTTTTCTTGTAGCCAAGCCCAATGACAAAACTTATCAAATCTTCTTTGCTTGGGGCTTCAGTGTAACTATCAAGAATAGGCAGTTCAAGCCATTATCTCACTCTTGCAGGGGTTAATGTTACATAAACACTTCCCCATACATGAGCAGACACCTGATTTTCTTCAGTTTCATCAAAGGTGTAAATAAATTGCTGTAGTAGTCTTTCTGGTATTTCTCTTCTTTTTGTTAGTGCTCCTGAGATAGGACATTTTGTGAGATATTCTATCAGAAGTTGACATCTTTCATCATATTCTGAATGCTCTGTATTCATCTGCAGATTGTTTTCTTTCATTGGTAGAAATTCTGCTTCCTCGACAAAAGGTACTTCATGTTGAGCAATTGGGATGTTGAGGTTAACTTCTGCCATTGTTGATCTCTATGAGTTAGGGTTTGAAATTTAGGGATCTCGGAATTATAAGTGAGAAACAGGGGATTTTCAGATTTGAAGTTTTTGTGAGGAAGGTGAGTGATTCTTGAATTTCTACAAGTGTGTGTTATATAGAAGTGTTTTCAACAGAGCATTGTTGGTGTATGGAGTTGAGGGGTTTTAGTACGTGGCATGTAATGGAGATTAAAATCTCATTAAATGTCTTTATAACCGTTAGATCGTGTAATCGTGAGTTGTTGGTTCGGAAAGTAACCGTTGGATCGTGGGTTATGCCCTTTCACTTTGACCCATCAATTTGTATTTTCTTCAATCATTTCTTCAAGAAAATATCGAACTTATCCTTGATTGGAGAAAACTATCGGTCCTATGACACCTTTTCATCTTTGTGGACCCCATTAGATAGGAGGTCCAATTACCTTCCTTCATATTCATCCTCTTTTCTTTGTAAGTCAACAAGTCCCATGATGATGTTATCAGAAATTCAACATAAATTCTGTTTGTACATAGGTATTGTTTTTGTTCTGACTTCTATTAACCTTTAGATGTGGTCAACAGAATGTTCAACATAATTTCTTGGTTGAATTTTCCCCCTAGACTTGTGATCCTCTTCAACAGATTTTGAAGTGTTCTTTTTGACAGATTTTTTTTTAGATGAGAGGGAATAAGATAAGATCAGAAGACTCACATTTGTTTTTCTGGTAGCATCCATGTTCCTTTGCCTTCTCTGATATTTTCTAAAACATTTTATTATCTTTGAAGTTTTATCAGAAAAATTTAAGATCCATTTTTAAATTACCAGATTTTGTCTCCTGTCATCAGAAACTTTGAGTTTTGAGTTAGGATATTGATTTCTGATGATCATTTTGTATTTACCCATTTCCCAAAACTATAAACCATAAACCAGAAAATTAACAAGCAAAGATATTAACATATTAAAATAAAAAATTAGTACAAACAAAGCAAACAAAACCTAATCAAGATCTATTCCTTCACCATGTTCCATTTCCAAGAGCAACAACAGATCAGTAATCATCCCAGAGTTGTTGTTAGTGGGTACAAGCACGCTGAGACCCATGTTTTCTTGAAGTCTCAAGTCAGCTCTTGGATAACTTGCAGGAATGCCTGCAAAGTCTAGCTGACTCGTGATTATCTTTGTTAGAAAATGGGGATACAACAAGAATGGCTTGGCAACCCACATATTACTTACAAAATCACTCATTAGATAATGAGAGAAGTTGTAAGGTACCTTATGTACCAGTGCCAGTATAGGCTCCATCAATTTAAGAGATATTTCATGATGATTGATGACCTTCTTTGAAAAACATGCACCCATCTGGGTGACCAAATATTGCCATGGCTTTTTAAAGCCATGTTTGTTGATTGCCCGTTCTTGGTTTGGTGTGTGATAACCCATTTCTCTCAAGACATTTTCCTTCTGATTTCTTGTGAACATCAGGACGTCATTGTCATCATTTAGTTGAAGAGTTGTCCTGATGGTGGCTTCATTTAACAGAATTTGTTGATTTAGCACTTCACTCTTGATGGTCATCTGCTCTCTGTTTTGATACTCAGATAGTGTTGCATTTTTTCAGAAGATTTGAAGAATCTCTGGATGAATACTTATGTGAGCAGTGAGGGCATAGCTCAAGTTGCTATTCATGAGCATCTTGAATACAACTTGACACCCTTCCCACTGAGGACCTTCTAGATTTGTCCTCAATCTAAGGTTATGATATGGATAAAGAACAAGTGGGAAGCATTCATCTTTGATGGAGTTCATTTTGTGAGTGTGTGTGAATATGTGTTGAAGAAGAGAAGTGAAGATGACAGATTTTTAACTCAAAGTGGTGAATATTTATAGTAAATTTAATATTTTCTATAAATGGAAGCTACCAACTTGTGGATTTTATTCACCGCAATCTTTGTTATTTTAATGATTACCAGAGGACAAAAAAAATAACAGAGATAAGTTCCTTCTTCACTACACTTGCATTAATTGATCTAGGCGGCTAATTTCTGGTAATGTATCATTGTAGCCTACCAATATGTCACATCAACCTTCTTAAACATGATGGGGTGTAATAAATGAAGGAGAGATAAAGTTCCATATTAACGAGTTCCCAAAAATTTTCTGTTGAATGACGTTATCAGCACTAACAAGGAAAAAAAACTCTTTTTGTTTTTATATAAAAAAACAAAGAAAAAAAATATGTACAAATAATGCATGTATTAGTCAAGAGATATGAATAGAGATGATGACAAATGTTTTAATGAACTATGATGATTCTAATTATCCAACATATTTTCTGATGATTTACCAGAATTCTGATGATTTATCAGGTGTTCTGATGTTGTATCAGTTTTTCTGATGACCTCATCAGAAGTTCTGATAAGTTAAGACATTTTCTGGTGATTTATCAGATATATGATTTTGATCATCATTAAAGCAATTTATCAAGCATTTTTCTGGTGATAAAATTATTTGAGTAGATTTTATCATTGAATATACCATAACAAAGCATATTATGTGTTAAGCCTTCAACAAAGGCTACTCTCATTATGGTCAGACATTCATACCTTATGCATCCTTATCTCATAAACCTTCCTTTCACTTCATTTACAAACTTTACCATTTTACCCAGCTTTGAAACCAAGTTGCTGAGTAAGCTCCTGTCCCCAGTCATGTGCTTGGAGCTTCCTGAATTGCAGTATCAGTTCTGCTGCACATAATGGTCCTGAAATGAAATGATTAGAGGGTTTTTGGTACCCAGGCATGCTTGGGTACTGTTTCTGATGGAATTTGAATCAATTTATTTTTATTTCTTCTTCTTCTTGGTTTTGCATCAGAAACACTGTTAAATGCTGAGCCATTAACAGAATTTGCATTTTTCTTTTGAAGATGGTGTTGAACAAGCTTCAGTATGTCAACACACATACTAGATGTATCAGAATTTTCTGATATTTCATCTTGTGATGGAATGATGGGATAATTTGGAAGAGATGAGTGAACTGCTTCTGGAGTTTTTACAAAACCTTGATTGCATTCACTTCTTTTTGGCTCAAAGTTGGATTTATCAAAGGAGTATTCAGAACATGTTTATTTGCAAATTTCAGAATCAGATTCTGATGTGAATTTATCAGAAATATGTTGAGTTGCTTTTACAAAGACAGTAGATTTGTTGTTGTTTGTTCTTACATAACCCAAACCCTCTCCTTTGTTCTTTGGAGTGGACTCAATGAAACTTATGAATTCTTTTGCTTCTTGAAAACCTCTTACATTAATTTCTTTATCTTTGATTTTCTTGTAAAGATCTCTTCTTTCATTTTCATAGAACTCTATTTTAGCTCTTTGATCTAAACTTTGTTCTATCAGTAATTGATTTTGAAGAATAATTTTGTTCAAGGTCCTTTGCAACTCATCAGATTTTTTACCATCTGATTGATGTTTAATTTGCAGGTTTAAAAAATCTGACATGAGCTCATTTAGCTTGTGTTCAAGATCAAGATTGTTTAAACTTACCTGTTGTCCTGAATTTTTTGGTATGTCATTAGAAAGTGCCATGAGACAGAAGTTGGCCATTTCTTCTTCTTCTTCTTCATCAGAAGAGTCATCAGATAGCCATGTATCTGTCCCAGCAATTAAGCTGACTTGTTGCTGCTGCTTTTTGGCTTCCTCAAGCTTCTTCTCATAGTAAGCAACATCTTTCAGCTTCTTGGTCTTGCACTCAGATGCATAATGACCTTTTTGCTTGCACTTGTAACACACAACTTCAGCTTTCCCTTTATCCTTAGATTTAATTTCTTTTTTAGATCTACCATCCATCCTTCCTCTGTCACCTCTTTGATATCTCTGACCTCCTCTCCTCAACCTCTGCTCAAATGTTTTGGTGAGCAGTGCAATTGCTTCAGCAAAAGCTGAAAAATCTGATGTAGTATCAGAAATTTCATGACTTTGGCTGTTAGATGGTTGTGGATCATTGGATGGTGTTGGTCTTTGTGGGTTGGAGATAAGAGCTAAAGATCCCCCTCTTTGAATGGTTTCTTCAAATATTTCTTCCTCTCTGGGGACCAAGATGCTATATAAGTCATGAAGACTCATATTTCCTAGTTCTAAAGTTGATGATAAAGTCATGGTTAGACTTCTCCATTCTCTAGGAAGGGCATCAAGAAATTTGATGTTTCTTTCATCATTTGACTTTGTTATACCAAATTTCTTTAGCTCGTTTAAAAGTTTTGTAAACCTTTGATATGTATCAGTTAACCTTTCATTAGGTAAACTTTTAAACCTTTCATAAGATGAGATATTATTTGTTCTTTTGTTTCTTCTCATCCTTTCTCCTCCTTGACAAAGATTTTCCAACTGATCCCATATTTCCTTAGCTGATGCACATGCATCAACTTGTGAAAATATGTCATTGGGGATGGCCATTATTAAAAGTGACTTTGCCCTTTCATCCCCAGCCAACAGATCCTTGTCTTCCGTGCTCCAGTTTATTTCACTTTTGGGAGCACGGGAGGCAAGGATTGTTGGTGTTTGGTCAGTTGTTGGAACTGCTGGTATATCAGTCATTGGTATATGTGGACCCCTTTCAATGGATTGAAACAGAGCTCGGTCATGACCATTAAGGAAATTGACCATCTTGATTTTCCACTGGGGGTATTCCTCTCTGACCAGAGTCGGAGGTTTTGACATAGAACCAATGTTAAAAGCATTATTCCAGGATTGAAAGCTGGCCATATTTAGAGAAAAGAAGATGAGCGATTGATCGTTTGAAAATAGTTTATTTAATCTGCTCTGATACCAATTGTTGGACCCAGTTAGCCCTGAAAACAACTTCTGTTCACGTAATATGGCAAGTGATTTCAGTAGATGTGAAAAAGATGTGCGGAAATGGAAATCAGACTTTCAAGAAACAAGACCTACAGAATTATCAAGTTTATATCACTTTGAAAACAAAATGGTTTACAAGGTGATTGTAAGATTATTATCTAGTACAAATGAATCTTGAATTTTGTGGGTGTGGAGGGCAATGGAGTTTTGATGTATGTATGAATGATAAGCTCCAAACCTACTTTGCTTCTCCTGGTTTAGCCTTCTATTTACAGACGGCTTGGGTACATGAATAAACAATAGTTTATTCATGCAATAATTCCTGCAAAAAGTGGCCAATTGACATATTCATTGATTCCAACGTTCAAGTTGTCTTTTTCATCATGATATCAATTAATGTCAACTTGCTTCGGTAAGTGTGGCAGGACAGAGCCAATTTTAGACAAGTGGGGTATTTCATCAGAATTCTGATAAACCACTTCATCAGAAATTCTGATGAACAAATCATCAGAAAAATCCTGATGATCAGAATTGTCGAATACTGATGACATTTCATCAGAAATATCATCAGATCCATCAGAAATGACCTTTTCTGATAATCCAATTCAGCTCTTGATCAACTTGTGATTCTTTGAAGTAGATGCTGTGCATTCCAGTTGTCCCATCTGATCTTCTTTTTCTATTTCGTGATCTTCAGGACTGTGAGCTCTTCATAGATCCAGTTGATTGTGATTTTCTTAAATACTTACAAATAAAGTTTCCTAACAATTATACAACAAGGCGTTGGTTTGATGAAGGAGTCACTAGAAGGCTTTCTAAAGAAGAATGAGGAAGCTACTGCTGCAAAGGTTCAAAGTTCAAGCGTTGAAAAGATTGTTGAATCTGCAAAGAAAGTTCAAACTGAAAGTATTAAAGAAAAGGAACCAGAAGGCGTTGCTCACACTTATTCAAGTGATGCTGATAATGAATCAAGTGAAACAGAATATGAGATTGATAAATCAAAGATTGGTGTTGGGAAGGTTCAGTTGAAAAAGAAGCCTCAGAAGAAGAGAAAGCTTTCTGATGAAGAAGATGAGATGTACGTTCCTACACCACAAGTTGAGAAAAAGAAAGGCATTCTGAAGCGTAAAGCAGTTCAATCTGTTGTTATTCCAAGGAGTGTCAGGGCAAAGAAAGGAGGTGCTACTATGCCAGAATTCCAAAGTGGCAAAAGTCAAAAGCATGTTATAATTACAAAGGGTCCTGAAGTTGTTAAAGATCAAAGTGTTGAAGTTCCTGAAGTTCAACAAGTTAGAAGTTCTGAAAAACCTACTCCAGAGAAAGAGAAAGCTCCAGAAATTCCAGAGTATGCGAGAATAGAGAAGAGGGGTGCTGATGATGCAGAAACATCAAAGCCAAAGAAAACTACTCTTCCAGATCCATTTGAAGGATTTCCAAACGTTCAAGGTGAATTTCTTGATGATATCCTTCCTAATGAAGAATATGATATGTTTCACGATGCAACAATCAAAGATCTGTCAAAGAAAGTAAGTAATCTAGAGAAAGAAAAGGCCAAGGCAGAGGCTGAACGAGATGAGTTGAAAAAGAAGCTTGAAAAGACTTTGAAAATGAATGAAGAATTGAAAGCAGTCGTTAAAGATCTTGCAAAAAGGATAAACATTTTGGTTGAAGATGTAGATGATAATGCTAAACTCTTCGAGAAACTTTCTGCAAAACTTTATGAAGTGAATGTGAAGTATGCAAACATGAATGATACTAATCAAACACTACATCAAATGTTAGATGAACTTCATGAAGCGTCTGCAAATGAAATCAAAGTGTTGAAGCTAGAAATTGAAGCACTAACAGCTGATAAAGCAGTGAAAAGGAGTTGGTTGAGGCCGCAACTCAGAAGAAGAAAGATTTGATCGTTGAGACTCAAGAAGCTGGTGGTTCTTCGAGTTAGCCTAAAGGTGATGTTGAGATGGTTGATGCAGGGGCAAATGCTGAAGTTGAACATATGGAAGTTTATCAAGATCAAGGGTTTGTTCTTGTTGGTGATTCTATCCCTTTATCTTATAACTATTATGATATAATCTGCCTTGTGCAAGTTCAACAACGTAAACGAAAGGCCAGAGTACCTGAAGTGAAGTTGTTACGTTATAAAGAAGAAGAGGAGAAAGAAGTAGAGGAAGAAGAGAAGATAGATGATAAAGAGTTGAAGGATATCTTTGATGACATCGACAACTATGATCCAGCGAATGATAATGATGATGATGATGATGATGATTAAGGATCAACGGGAATGCTGATTATTGTGCCTTCAGTCCAACAATTGTTGGATGATTTTCTGAATGATGAAATCAATGAGCAGGAGGAGGATCAGCACCAGGAGTCTTCTTCTTCTGGAAAGCAGCATACTGATTAGGTATACCTTACACAACCCAAAGTCATTTACTTGAATTATAAATTTGAGGGGGAGTTGGAGATACCGAGGACCAGGGCTGAGATGTTGGAGGAATTGGGATTAGAAGATGGGAATTTAAGTTTGATATTGAAGATGAGAATCCTTCATCACCAGAGAAAGAATATGAGTTCAAGTATGCCAATGAAGCTGATCATTTTGATCGTCTGGAAGTTGACGAATGTTCGGATATTTCTGAAGAAGATACTCCGTTTCACTACTCTGGTGTTGATTAAACATTTCCTACACTTGCTGAGATGTTCAAGGAATAGAATGAAGATGAGATTAGAAGGAAAGTTGTGGAGAAGATAGCTACTGAAGGTATTCCACAAACAGTTCCAAAAGAAACATAGTTAGAGGGCAAGAAGAACTGGTTTAAGGTAATGCCTAAAGAAAGAAAGTTCAGGAAACCTCTTCAGTATTTCACGCATAATGTTGATATATCTCTGGGAGATATTCTATCATGGGGTTATCTAGAAGATCTGCAAGTTTATGCTATCAGACGGGAACATGGGGTTCAATACTTTGAGTTTCTGCCAGATATTCAAACACTCCCGTGGTGGGATGTTGAAGAGTTGGTGCAGACCAAGAACATAAAGCAATTTTATTATGGTCTTGATGTGAAGCAGTATAATCAAAGGTTGTGGAACTACATTAAGGGGCAAGCAAAGAATCAATTTCCTGACTGGAAGCCACAATATCCGAAACAAGACATAAAGATAGATCCAGTGATGAAATAGAAGGATATTACTTTGATTATTAAGCCGCCGAGATGTCTGAAGAACATGTCGCTACGTGCGATGGAGCAGGATTTCCATGAAGATTTTCAGGGTTGGATGTACAACCAAAGCACAGCTGAAGCGGTGGTATCTTTATTTGATAAATCCAAGGGATAATCAAGGAGGATCAGTGTGTTGGATCCGATGTGGTTGGTGAATTGCTCTAAGAAAGATATTGAATGTCTATTCTACAACAAGATTGTGTATGAAAAGCCAGACAAAGTTCAAGCTCAACAGTATCAGAAGCTAGTGAACTTGTGCTTTGTGAAAGACATCAATTCTGGCAGATATTGGAAGTCGAAGTTCAGAGACTTGGAGATAGACAAGTTCTTAAAGAGATATAAGCGCAATCAAAGATTCAAGGAGATATCTGATAGAGCTGCAAAACTTGGAAGATGGAAGCTTATGAGACCTCCACCAACCGACCAAACACCGATCGAAAAGGAAGAAAACAAGATCCCAAGGTGGGATAGGAAGCGTGATGGTGACCCTGTATATAGAAAATACTGGAATGAAGTTGGTAGGCCTTTGAGGCGCAAGATGATTGCCGAGCGTCAAGAGAAACAAAGACAGAAAGCTAATGCTAGAAGACGCAGCAGGAAGACGACTTGAAGACTATGCATGAAGGAACTACAGCTACATCCAAGGGGGAGTCTGTTAGTACATATGTCTGTAGCTTCCGTCTGCATCGAGTCTTATGTATTTTGTGTTGTTTGTGTGTTTTTGTATACATATGTATATGTATGTTTGTGTCTAGACAAATTAGGGAAAGGCACGTAACTGTTAAAGTGAAATCCGTTGGACGACATGTATCATCCGAACAGATGGCCATCCGACCGGATGACCATCCGACCCGGTGACACTCTTCACTTCCCTGATTGCCTATAAATAGTAGGTTAGTGGTAGTTGTCTAGAACCTTTTGCTGATTTGCTGAAGCGAAGCTCTGTCTGACTTTCATCACGAACTGATGTATTTTCACCATCAATCAATGAAATCAGACATGTTAATCGTTGAGATTGTTGTTAGTGATTCTTAGACAGTGTCGAGGGATTCCGCACCTCGACACTGATCGATTTCGCTACGTTCTACGACTAGAACAGATCCTTCACGTGGCCTAACGTACACTGTCGTTCTATGCTTAGGCTAATCTCCCACGCGCTCCCTTCAATCCAAGACTGTGTTTATTTACTAAACTCATACTTTGAGTATACTCGAACCCTTTTTCGCTTAACGTACTTTTGGGTGTTACATACGTTAGCTATATCAAGACACATCAACACACAACGTAAACACTTTTAAACGCTAACCGCTCTCGCATGATATACGTGTTTTGATGAATGCTTGTATGTTATGTTTACACAGTGATTGTTGCCTGACACTTTAGCAACAGTAGTACTATAGTTTGGACTCAGCACCTATCGTTGACAGGGGTTGTTAAGGGTTTTACTTCACATGGTCACAATGGTGATAATGTGTTGCGCATTCTACACTCGTTGTCATGTCGGTTGCATATGTCATTGTCGATAGCTTACTTGCTTCACATTTCTACGTGTTACATGCTGGTTATGCGTAAATGCCTTCACTACTATATGCTATTAAACTTGTGTACTCACCTTTACACTCTGTGTATTGACTTTATTTTAACACATGTGACATGTGTCTAGGATGCTATGTTTGCTGATCTTTTGTGGAATCAAGATAGGGAGTCTAGAAACTACATCAATTAGAAAATCTAGGTTGTCGGACTTGTTTTGTTCGAGAGAAACTCATTATCTGTAATAATTATTTGTCGAATATTTGTTAATTGGTATGGGACAATTAACCTTAAAAATATTGCTAACATTTAGTTGTTATGGATCTCTTGAGCAATCTGGTTCGCCTAGTGCCGCGCCCCGCTGTTTCCGCCATCGGTTGGGGTGTGACAGTAAAAGTATTGATAGTGGTGAGTGGGGTAGCAACAGGTTTGGCATCAAGAAAGTCTGCTCTTGAAAGAATGCCAGTGGCATATTTAGCTTGGCTTAAAAAAGACCCGAATTGTTTTGAGTGACTTCAAGGCCAAGAAAATAATTCAAACTTCCAAGATCCTTGATTTTGAATTCCTTGTGTAAACGAGTTGTGAAGCCACTTATGAACTGAGAATTGTTACCAGTAATTATGACATCATCAACGTACACAAGGAGATAAAGTAAAACCTTATTAGTTTTGTAGACAAAAAGTGTCGGGTCGGCCTGGCTACATATAAACCCGAGAGAGATGATGAATGTGCTTAAACGTTGAAACCAAGCTCTTAGAGCTTGTTTGAGACCATCTAGAGCATGTTTGAGACGACACACATTGTCACACCACGACCACGTTAAAAAACAAAACGTGGCGGAAACGTCGGGGAGCGTTGTAACAGAATCATTGTTTCACAACCATGGATTAAATAATTTCGTTTTATTGAATCATTGAACTCATTGTTTTATTACAAATCAGATAAATACAACTATTATCTTTCAAGTTTAAAGTCGCTAAGGCACGAGTCCATCCTATGTATAGTATGTATCAATAATCATCACATAGCAGCACCTGAAACATGTGTAAAAATAGGTACGTCAGCATAAAAATGCATGTAAGATACGTAGGTTTTATTAATGCATGATTCATGACTTTGTAAGTTTAAAAGAATGTTTTAACAAAATAGTCATGAACTTTAAAAATGTTTTCTCTATAAATCATGCGAAATTTTACAAGAAATTTGATGATATAAAAGAATGATGCATAAATAAATATGTAAGTAAAATGAGTTTGTAAAACAATGTTTTGATAAAAAGGTTTGTACCATATATAAAAATATACTTTGGTTTTAAGAAAGTTGAATAAGTAATATATTAAAATATATTTTAGTTCCAAAATCGTTAAACAAATAGTATATTAAATATACTTTAGTCGTTAAAATAATAATTTTCAGTAGTATATCAAAAGTATACTTTGGTTTTATTAATAACATATTAAACTATGCTTTGGTTTTATAAATAACATATTAAGCTATGTTTTGGTTTTATAAAATAACATATTAAACTATGTTTTGGTTTTATAAATAACATTTTAAGCTATGTTTTGGTTTTATAAAATAACATATTAAACTATGTTTTGGTTTTATAAAATAACATATTAAACTATGTTTTAGTAATTAACAAAATATATGTTGGTTTTGTACAATATCACACATGAGAGCATATCAAACTATACTTTTGAGAGTATAACTAAATATACAATAAAAATGTGATTTAAGAATTCATTCAGACCTGAGTGCATCAAAATACACCTTTGAGACTATAGAAATACCACAAATACAATCCCTATTTGGATAAAATATCGGTTTCTGACATTCCATGACAACAGGAATGGGGTGTCAAATCCTATAGCGCTATATCATACTACCAACCGGTCTGGTGAACATAAAATAAGTACTATCCAACAATTAATTTTATAATCTTTGAAAAATTAGAGTTTAAACCATAAATAATCATTCAGTTTATCAAAAGATAAGTACTAATATGTATAATCAATTATACTTTTGAAATTATGAACATAACAAATAGGTACACATATTTCACCCCAAAACATCTGAAAACAGTAAAAGAGGGGACTATGTACTCACTTGAGATTGTTTAGAAGTCTTGAATAACAACCAAGCAAAGCTAGAGGGATCACAGAATCAAACGACACCTAATATAGTTAACTATGCAAATAAACCGGACCTAAATCGGAAGATCGGGTAGAATGAGGTCTTGTAACCCAAATGAGTATTGGAACTCATGTAATATGGTTTAAGAAAACCTACATTCTAGATTGGAACCTATCCTAAGTGATTTTGACCCGTCACGACCCATTAAGGTAGCTTATGCTACTTTAACGTGTCGTTCGCGCAAATGCGCGTTCGAGACGTCTAACTAGTCCTATGACAAGTATTATATGCCTAATCATGTTTAATTATGTTGCATAATTAGTTAGGTGACAAATTTTTAGGTTACATATGCTTAAAATCCAATTATGCATGAAAAGGGCATTTTGGTCATTTACCTAAGGCATATAAACTACTTATCATACAACTACTTAAACTACGTGACCATAAGGTATAAACTCGGAAGGTTATTCCCTATACAACTATGGTCACTAAACATGCTTGGTCGGATCCTAATGATCGACCAAACGGGTCAAGTTCGAAAGTCTAAGCGGTGGTTTAGACCGCTTGACTTACGACTCTAAACAAGCACTAAACTAAAAGTGACGAGCTAAGCATGTTAAAACATGCTTAACTAAGTTAGAAAACAGGTTTTGATATCAAAACAAAGTGTTTTGATACCCTAAAGTAGTTTGGTTGCAAAATACGCATAAATGCGCATTTTGATTGAAACTACGACTCGTCACTACGCCTAGTCAACGTGGTAACCATTAGGTATATTCACTAGGGACTATAACCATCGTGATTACGCTGACGTTGCGAAGTTTAAACGAAATTCGTGTTGACCAAAGACTGGTCAAAGCAGAAAGTCAAACACTGTTTGACTTTCAAGCTAGAAAAGCGATAAAAGAACGAAGGAAGCTTACAAAGGGTCCTTGCTAGGGAGAACTTGATCAAATTACTCAGGTATGAAGTCCTTAGACTCCAACTTAGAGCAATTTAAGATCAAGGGTGAATTGAAATGAATGAGGGCCATGCTATTTATACTTGTTGGAAGCTCACAAGATCAGTCCATGTGTTTGTGTGGCCAATAAGCATTAGATCATAGCCATACAAGTCTTAGAGGCCGGCTAATTTACTTGGGGAGGTGCTAACTTGGCTACCACACAAAGAAATTGCAAGATTGGCTCCTGAATTATCAATCTGCTGCTAAAAGAAATTGCAACATGGTCGTCGCGCGACGCCAGGTTGTAGGGCAGCAGTTTTAAATTTGACAGAAATGGTCCCTGCACGTGTTTAAACTTGTTTTCGATGTTTTTAACCTCCGTTAAGCAATTTTCAAGGCTCTACAAGGTCTTCAAAATGTAGGGGACCTGAAATATGCTCAGAAATATCTCGGATGTCGGTTCGTTTAGTCGTACGGTCACGTTGTTCGGTTAATTACGACGAAACTTGAACGGACGCGAAAACAAACCAAAGTAAGCGACGAATGGTATTTTTGCATGCCGATCACTAAAATAAAAATATTTTAGTGTGTACAAAAATTTTGGATGTCCAGATGTGGCCAGAACGTAAGATATGCGCGAAAATGAAAACTTACGTCGTTTTTGACACTTTTAGTCCCTGTAAGATCAAATAAGCATATTTTCGCACACCGAACCACTCAAAGCTTATTTCTAAGCTATGTTTAGGTTATTTATGGTATTTTTAGCTTATGATAAAGTTCCGAACTATACGTTGCCTTACGAAACGACAGACTTTTGTAGTTGGACGCAAATAGTCCCTGTGAGCGAATAAACTTGTTTTCGGCATACCAAACTGTAACACCCTAGTTATTATTTAACGTTTATCGTATAATTTAAACTCATAATTATGTAATTATAGTCACAATTATAATGAAAATACGTGCTTGTTAAAAACTTTTACAATTTAAAGTGATACAACATAATGTGATTCAATTCGCCGTTTTAGAATAACGACGAAACAACATTGCGGAAGCTTTGTTTAACGTGTGTTCGGTTCTTGCTCGATGCTTGATCTTCATCCCGGACTCTTGACATTCACCTGTGATCAAAACCAACTTAAAGGTCAGTTTTGATAATTAAATAACCGATTCAACAAGGAAATTAGGAAAATCCAACATTGAAATCTTGATCCAAAAACAATCACTTAAATTTGGCCTCCACCGTAACTTACGTTGGTCACCGTAAGTTACGATGGCCCCTGAATGTTAAATCCCCCCATCGTAACACAGGGGGTAAATACCGTAACACTTTCAGCTACACCGTAACTTACGGTGGACACCGTAGGTTACGGTGGCCACTGTAACAGCCCAATTTCCACTTTGTCGTTTTTTACACGAAAACTTTCGTATCTTTCAATCCGCTTGTCCGTTTGACCTACCGTTTCTTCCTGCGTGATTGTAATTTGATTCCGCACCTTATGAAGTTAAAATCCAACATTCGGTTTAACAAAATTTCAAACTTTTAAGTCTTCGGCTTATTGCCCTTTTTACCAAGTTTTGACCCATTCAACTTTTATCAAACAAACTTGTTTATTTGCTTTTTAAACTAATGAATTTCCTAGATTCCACATCTCCTATCATATTAATCTCAAATCACGGGTTTCTTACTTAATAGAAACCCGTTTACGCTCAAATTCTTATTTTGACCCGTTAAGGATATTTAAGCACCTTCTAGCTAAAAATCGCTTTCGATTGTTCCTAACATTACTTTACCACATTTCTTATCATATAATTTTCCACCACAACTGTATTTATGGTGGGTTTACTATGGTAATCTATATATACCGAGTTTACCCCTCAACTCATCATTTTACGGGAAAGACTTAATTAGAGCCATTTAACTAACATATTACATCTTTCAACTTCTATACTCGTCCTAAGTATTTATCAAATCATAAAAACTCATTTTCAAACAACCTTTAAGGGTTGTTTGTTCAATTTAGCCTACAAGGGCATTTTAGTCAATTTTAGTCCTTCTTTTTACGATGAATGACTTTTAGATACTTGTTTGACCCAAAATCCGATCTTTTAACTATAATACTGATTAGAAACCATTATTTTTCTAAAACACCACAATTATAACTTAAATCATTCGGTTTGCCTTTAAGATAACCGAATATCAACTTTTGACTTTGTTTAACTCTTAGAGAGCCTCAAGTTCTAAATGATGAGTTA
Source organism: Helianthus tuberosus (assembly GCA_030545235.1). Lineage (NCBI taxonomy): Eukaryota > Viridiplantae > Streptophyta > Magnoliopsida > Asterales > Asteraceae > Helianthus > Helianthus tuberosus. The sequence goes on from JARYGA010015149.1 coordinate 115,603, forward strand.
AACCATTTCACATACCTGCCTCAGATCAATGTTTTGACCCGTTTTGATACCTTGCTTTAATAGCCACTAAGAAATAGCGATGTATATATATCCATTTGATATTCATTCCTATAATCATATAACTTAACAACCATTAGTCGATATTGTCAAAGGGTGATAATTTCACCTTTTGACCCGTTTATCTATTTAGTGATCTTCGTCACTTCAACTAAATACCAATTTCATCTATAATACCAATTTAAAGTCTACTAGCGAAAATACGTAATCAAGCATAACGTAACGAAACCGTAGTTACGTACCTTTAAAGCACACCTTTTCCGCGTGTATCTCCTCCGGTGTGTCCGCTTGACGTTCCGGATCCCTTTCCTAAAGAGTTCAATTCATAATAAGTTTAGAACTCTTTCGTAAGATTTAACGCATTATTTCTTAACATATTCAAATCTGCGTTTTACCCGAACTTCAACATTTTAACCCTCATTTAGGCGTTTTATCGAACACCTTGCGGGTCATATTTCTACATGATCTAAACCAAGTTCATGACTTGAGTTTATCACTCTAATTAACTTCAATTAGACAATTTACACATATTTTTAACATCAATAATTTAAGGATTATCTCATAATTTCAGTTTACACTAGAACAAGAGTTTTAACCCTAGTGTTTATCAAGTTCTACTAACATATTAATCACCCACTATGGTGATTTTGATCCATACCATCATCATGCAAGAATTTGACAAGAAATCATCTAGGGTTTGCCCCTAAACCTTATATCACTACCAATTTCATGTTTGCTACGCATAATTAAGCTCAACACTCGATTTCAATCACATGCAAGGACTTAGGTTGAATCGAAATACCCTAATTCGACATACCTTATGATCCTCTTGACGAGGTGATCATGATTCCATGTTCAGATTTTGATTTCAACTTGGATTGAGCCTTCAATTTGTGAATTTAGTGAATTTTAGGGTTTTGAGGATGAGGGAGGTCGCCCTCTCCTGTTCTTGATCGACCAGACATCCAAATGGGGGTGTTTGGTTTTGTTTTTAATCAAAACTAATAATATAAGTTTCAATTTTAACAACATAGGCCCCTCCACTTTTGTTAATCATATAGTTTGGTTATTTTAACCATATTTGTTCTATTATATCAAGACACCAACTAACTAGGTTAATATTCTTAGTTACTTGGTGGGTCCCGGGAGTTATAACCCGTTTTTATTTTAAGTCCCGTTAACTCGGGCTCTTACAGACTCAATTCCTTAAAACTTTGATTCGCTTGTATTTGATATTAGGATTTCTTATTTAAATCCAAATATTTACCGGGTTATTTTTACTACTAACGGTACTTTACCCGTCTTTTAGTATTAACAGAGTTTGATTACCAAACCCGTTTTCGGGGTGTTACACAAACCCTTCAAAACTTATTTCTAAGTTATGTAAAGCTTATTTAAGGTATGTTAAGCCTATGTCACTGTTCTAGAGTGTTTGTTGCTTTAAACTGGTTATATTTACGCATCAGATCGCGTATAACCTTCCAGAAAGCGATTTAGAGCTCGAAATCGAACAAGAATTGATATGTGCAAACGATACACATATTTATACAAATACCAAGTATGAAATATAATATTTCATTGGTTTGGTATTTGTTTAGTGGTTAAAGTGACACAGGTGTCACAGTCTCCCCTACTTTAGGAAATTTCATCCCGAAATTTAATTTTAGAGGAAACTTGTGAAGACAACTGTGATGGTTTCACTTTCGAATAAATCCCTTGAACCCTAAGTAAAACTCTGGGCCATGTTAGGATTCTTAGTGAAATTGTCAACTCTCAAAGTGAAGTCCTTGTAGTAACAAAACGTGGAATTTCGAACTACGGACAGAAGAACGTTTCTTATGAAGACTATCATAAGAAACTTGTGTGTGCTCGAAATCAGAATCGGAGAGTGTAAGATAAAATGACATTGGTCAAGGTTCAGGACTTCTAGTAACTTAAATAACACTATGTTCGCAATGTAATAAGGAACACTTATATATAGGAAGTACCAGCGGCGTATCCACCATGCCCCTTTTTACATTGTTCCCGTTTCGTTATTCTCATCACTATAGGTCTTTAACACATGATAAAACTTGATGTGGTTTCTATGCACTGAATTCCATAATTATGTATGCATCCATATTTACGTAATTCCTTGCACAGTCCGTACAGTTCATTTCATAATGCGTAGGAGAAAAATCAATTGAATAAACATGAAGTGACTTGACTAGACCACCAAAGGATCTTTTTAACTAGATCAACGAACGATCTTTTTAACTAGATCAACACATGATCTTCTTAACTAGACCGTCGTACGATCTCTTTAATTAGATCACTTAAGGGATCTTTTCAATTATATCATCACATGATATTCCTAACCAGGTTTTTGAATCAATCTGTTTAACCGGACCACTCAAGGGGTCCAATTATAGAATAGTACTTCATAATCCAAGGGACTTAACTATAACGTAGAAGTCCATTTAGGATTTAAGGTAGTACCTTTGGATATCCTACTATGAATCCCTCATATTGAAATATGGAAGATTTTATGAGGATTTGGATAATGAACATTCGGATCAAAACATATAAGAAAACACATAAGCACATAATCACTTAATTGTTTAACTTGATCTTCATTTTGTTAATTTTCTTGTTAATTGAGCACACGAGTATTCAAAGCACACCAGGAATCCAATCCGTGAATTCCGTTTGGCACTTTAAATACTTTTAAGAATCTAACTATGAAGATGTCACACCCCCAAAATCCACACGCGGTGTATCACCGCTTGGAGGCGTGACTGACCAGGATCAAGCCACCAATCATATTGAACATATTGGTAAATAGTAAAAGTCATTCATCAATACGAAAGGTGTTTTCAAAACCAAACATCAATAAGTGTGTAGCGGAAGCATAAGTATGTAAACCCAAGGTAAATCATAAATTCAAATGTTTAGATAGTTAACATGGCATCATCGATCCATGTCCCACAACGACCTGCTCCTCCCTGTGCAAGCTCCAATTGTACCTAAGGTCCTGCAAGGCATGCAGCAGAGAGTCAACAACTAGTTGAGCGAGTTCACAGTTAATAAGTTCGTTATAACAAATCGTATATGCATTTAGTGGGGGCTTCCCATGTAGGTATGTGCTAATAGTGGGGGGTTTCCCCATGGTCGTATGTACTACTGGTGGGGGTTTCCCACGTTTATCTTTACTAATGGGGGCTTCCCATGTTTGTACTTACTAGACTATTTGCAACCATGTGTTCTTCTTAATCCGAGAACAGGAATACGTACAAGGTCACGTAGGATTTACGTGAGTGCCCTTCCCCGAGGACAGTGGTACGTGTGGGGTTTACGTAGGTTTTACGTAAGTGTCCTTCCGACCCGGAAGACAATGGTAGGTATTAGTTTACGTAGGTTTTACGTAAGTGTCCTCCCGACCCGGGAGACAGTGGTAGATACTAGGTTACGTAGGTTTTACGTAAGTGTCCTGACTATCCTGAGGACGATGGTCTATAGTCTAGCAATAGCGTAAGTACGAGTAGTTATCCATTTCAAATAATCCAACCCGATTCCCAACCCGAGAATCCCATGCCTTGGCTGTGTGAACTCACCTTGGTTTGCTCGGCAGATACACAAAAGAAAGGGTTCTTGAACTAAAGTGGTCAACCACGTCCTAACAGGGTTACCACACGAGTCAGGTTTTGACTAAGGTAAAACACGTATGCGTCACATTAGTTAACACGTTACTATCACGTATAAATCATGGCAGCGTTTGACAGTTAAGCAATACATACAACTTGTATGGTTTAAACAAGTAAGCCCAAAACTATCTGGCCCAACATGTTGTGCGATCCACAACATGTTGTGCGATCCAACCAAACCCGGCCCATCAACAATATACAATCCAATAGCATATCGTCCCAATACACCAAACACATAACATTCTTGTGCGACTAAAGATCTAAGCCCAGCAAACAAGTAACAACTTGACATATACGGCCCAATTAACATAACAGTCCACTTGTGCGTTTACAATTGACTTGTGCGACCAAGGCTGACTTGTGCGGTCAGCTTTGTTATCCAGCCCAGATGTCTACGGCCCAACAGTCAGACTAACCCAATAACCTTGTGCGATCAAGACATCTTGTGCGGCCGGATGTCTTGTGTGATTGGGTCAGCTTGTGCGAATGGGCCTCTTGTGCGACCAAGAGACCTTGTACGGTTGGGCTTGTGCACCCGAATCTATGCCAAACAGTTGGATAGTCTCCATATTTCAAGCAATATTGTTACAAGCATTTAACAGTTTCCAAGTTTACCAAATCAATCAACAACCAAACAGTTTCAATCATGGCCATATTTCGATCAAAACAAGCATCCATTCCATAATCCATAAGAATTCAAATCTAACATATGAACAATAATCACACTCATTATCCTATGCTTCAAGAACCTCGATTAACAACATTTATAACTATAACAATCTATCGATCACCCGAAACATATAACAACCGATTTAACAAGCATTCGGTTTCCAATCATCTTTAACAAATCCAAATCATCCTAACACCATCATCAAACCATTCGAAATCTAACATGTATACAGCCGATTACATACATTTATGTTTAATCACAACTTATTCAAATCAATCATAACATCATTCAATCATAAAACAATACATGATATCCGATTTATTATACACATCCGTTTAACAAGAATATTATCCTTCATACATCATTGTTCATCATACATGCAACCCTAATCGTTTAGTTGAACATAGATTCATAACAACATTAAACAAACACGTATCATGAAACACTAACCGAATTAGAGTGTGTAGCGAGGATGATCCGAACACAAGGATCTTCGAGAATTGAGAGGTGTTGCCGTCGGGTTCCAAGAGAAACGAGAAAGAGAGAGAGAGCTTCTAGGGTTTGTAAACTTGTGTGTGTTTTTGGTAAAGTGTAGAATGGTTACAACATCCTAATGTTATGCGTGTGAGGTGGGTGGGCCGAACCCTTCACATGGGCTCCCCTTTGGTTCGGGTTCAAGAGAAGTAAGCCGAGATTTGTAAAGCCCAAAGGCTTGTGCGGTTGAGCTAGTGTTGTGCGGTTCGGGTTTCGTGTAACTTATATACATACAACACATAACGTATCATGTACACAATCATTAAAACACATATCACATAACATTTAATAATCGTTCACTTAGTCAATCGAGTTCACATATGTTACACAATGATAGATCTAAAGTTCGAGTTGTCACATTATCCCCAACTAAAAAGAAATTTCGTCCCGAAATTTGGTACGCACTCACTGAGGAAGCTAGGTAAGTTCAATCGTTCACTGGTTTTTCCCGGGGTGTCACATCCTCCCCCCGTTGATCTGGAATTTCGTCCCGAAATTCCGCAGTAGTAGCTTCAGCCTCAGTAGTGGTTGCATTGGTTCCGAATAACTGGGGGTACTTTTCTGTCATCCTGTCTTCGCGTTCCCAGGTGTACTCTGGGCCACGTTTGGAGTTTCAACGTACTCGAACAAGAGGGATTCTCTTGTTTTTGAGGACCTTCACACCCCGGTCCGTGATTTCAACTGGTTCCTCGACGAACTGCAACCGCTCGTCGATAGTGAGTTCCTAAAAAGGAATGATGAGGGTTTCATCTGATAGGCACTTCTTTAGGTTCGACACATGAAAGACATTGTGAACTGCCCCGAGTTCAGCTGGTAGGTTTAGCTTGTATGCTACTTTGCCAATCTTTTCTATGGTTTCGAATGGTCCGACGTACCGCGGATTCAGTTTGCCCCGTTTGCCAAAACGAACCACACCCTTCCAGGGTGAGACTTTAAGTAATACCCGGTCCCCGACCTGAAATTCCAAAGGCTTTCTACGCTTGTCCGCGTAGGCTTTCTGACGGTCGCGTGCTGCCGCCATGCGTTGTCGTATCTGTGCTATCTTTTCTGTGGCGTCCACTACAATCTCTGGACCCGTGATCTGACTATCCCCCACCTCTGCCCAACAGAGAGGTGACCGGCATTTACGCCCGTACAATGCCTCGAATGGAGCGGCTTGAATGCTGGTGTGATAACTGTTATTATATGAGGACTCCACCAAAGGGAGGTGCTTTTCCCAGCCGTTGCCAAAGTCGATAACGCATGCTCGAAGCATGTCTTCAAGAGTTTGAATCGTTCGCTCAGACTGCCCATCCGTCTGAGGGTGATATGCTGTGCTCATGTCTAATCGTGAGCCAAAATATTTTGTGCATTGCTTGCCATAGCTCTGACGTGAATCGAGCATCGCGATCCGAAATGATGGGTGTGGGCACTCCGTGCCTCGAAACAACTTCTTTAAGATAAACGTCTGCGAGAGTGGAGAACTTATCCGTTTCCTTTATAGCTAGGAAGTGTGCAGACTTGGTGAGTCGATCCACGATCACCCATATGGTATCATTCCCACGCTGGGATCTAGGTAGGCCTGTAACGAAATCCATGGAAATTTCTTCCCATTTCCATTGCGGTATCTTAGGCTGCTGAAGTAGGCCCGTTGGTTCTGGTATTCCACCTTGACTCTCGCACAGGTCAGGCATTTGCCGACGTAAGTAGCAATGTGGACCTTCATGCTAGGCCACCAGTTCTGATGTCGTGGTACATTTTTGTCCGACCCTGGGTGTACCGAGTAACAAGACTTGTGAGCTTCGTCCATTACAAGTTCGCGTAGACCGCCATAAAGTGGGACCCAAATACACCCCATTTCATGGTAGGCGCCGTCGGCCTTCTGTTCCATTTGCTGTCGTGAGCCGCGTAAGGCTTCAGCCTTGACGTTTTCGGGCTTCAATGCTTCTATTAGAGCATTTCGTATCTGTGTAGGAAGGCTAGACTGAATTGTAAGCTGTAGCGCTCGCACGCGCCGTGGTAGAGTGTCTTTCCGACTGAGGGCGTCAGCCACAACATTGGCCTTGCCTGGATGGTACTTGATGGCGCATTCGTAGTCGTTCAGCAATTCGACCCATCGCCGTTGACGCATGTTCAAATCCTTTTGTTTAAGGATAAGCTCGAGACTCCTGTGATCGGTGTAAATCGTGCACCCGGTACCGTACAGGTAGTGTCGCCATATCTTAAGCGCGAAAACAACAGCTCCCAGCTCTAAATCGTGCGTCGTGTAGTTCCGTTTATGAATCTTGAGTTGACGTGAAGCGTAAGCAATAACCTTGTCGCGCTGCATTAACACACATCCAAGTCCCCGAATGGATGCATCACAATAAACCACGAAGTCATCTGTGCCCTCTGGCAGAGAGAGGATAGGTGCACTGCAAAGTCTATCCCTTAGGTGCTGAAAAGCAGTCTCCTGGGGGTCTCCCCAACGGTAGGTGACACCCTTCTGTGTCAGTAGCATAAGCGGCTGAGCAATCTTCGAGAAATCCTTGGTAAACCGTCTGTAGTACGTGGTGCAGGCCAGTTTCTGGTCGAGTCTACCTTGGATGGATCGGCATGGATCCCATCCTTGTTCACTACGTGGCCTAAGAAGTGGGCTTCACGAATACTATGACGAACTTGTCCAGGTAGGGTTTGCACACCCTGTTCATAAGGTCCTTAAATACGGCAGGTGCGTTCAAATATATCAAACCATCCATCATATCAAACATAAGGTATAGCAGTTAAAATAATTCATAAAACCCAATACTATTGATGTTCAACCAAACTTTGTTTGAGTAGCAGAAACATAATAATGAAAGCCTAAAATAAGTTATAAGTTCAAATATCGTTCATTGCGTCTCCTCGTCCTAACACGAAAACTCGACCTCTTGCCTCGTTGCCATTGTTGTTGTTGTTTCCCCCGTTGTTGTTGTTGTTCCCGTTGCCCTGGTTATTGTTGTGGTTCTGGTTCAATTGGGGACAATCGCGTTTGTAATGACCTTCTGCTCCACACTGGAAACATCCCCGGTTTCCACGCTGTGGCTGCTGCTGATGTGGGTTCTGTGGAGCTGGTTGTTGCGGTTGCTGGTCCTGATTTGCAGGCCGTGGGCTCCTACAGTCTTTGGCCTCGTGACCCATCCTTAGACATCTTTGACAACGACCCTTGTTGCACTGGCCACTATGGTGCCTGTTACAATTGTGACACTTGGGGTGGTTTCCTCGATAAACTCTCTGTCCGTGACTACCAGATGTCTGCTGACTCGGACCCTGATAATCATTGGTCTTGCGTTGCTGAGCTTGAGACTGAATGGTAGTTGAACCTTTGCTGGAATCCCCCTCCCATTTCCTCTTATTGTCACTGGGGGTAGCAGGAGTAACTGAAGTGGTAGCGGTAGTAGTAGCGTTGATGCGTTTAGGCAACCTGTTCTGCTCCACCGCCTGATCAGTGAGACGGTGAGCCAACTGAACAACCTGCTGGTAGGTAGCATGGTTTGCTGAAGTCACATGACTTTGGATCTCCGGTACCAGACCCTTAAGATAGAGTTCAATACGCTTGTCTGCCAGAGTAGGACACAATAATGCAAGCTCATTCGATCTCTTGGTGTACGCCTCAATCTCAGACCCCGTCATCTTGAGATTGAAGAACTCGACTTCCAGCTTATGAATATCATCTCGACTGCAGTACTCCTCCTTGATCATCTCTTTGAAATTGTTCCATGGGGTGGCGTTAGCAGCAACCAACCCCAGTATTTGGACCTGAGCTTTCCACCATGTGAGGGCTAAACCCTCGAGAGTGCCAGTAGCATATCTCACCCTGCGTGCCTCAGGGCATTCACACATCTCAAACACAGACTCTAACTTCTCGAACCAGTGGAGAAGACCTACGGCTCCTTCCGTGCCGCTAAATGTAGTAGGACGACAGTCCATGAATGTCTTGAAAGTGCAAACAGGTGGTTGACCTCCTGCTTGTGCGGCTGCAACTGCCGCAGTAACTCGTTCGTTAATGAGGGCCGTCAACTGGTCCTGAGTCATGTTGATACGTCCAGACATGATCTTCATAGTAAAGATAACGTAAGTGAGAGAGGTTCACGAATAGTGCGATGACAGAAGAGAGTAAGCACACGGGTGTTCTCATGCACTAACAAATAGTGAGCAATGTAATCTAAGCATACCACGAGCAAAGTTCTATGTAATTCTAGCATGTAGGCAATAAACGTAAACCTTATTACCTAGGATGTTGAGTCTTGCACGTGGAGCGAAGCGTCGTTGTGGATCGTTGAGCACTGTTCTGGTTATAGTCTGGTTTTAACAAAAATCGTTTTCCTTTTATTAAAACCGAGTTCTCTATAACCAATGGCTCTGATACCAATCTGTCACACCCCCAAAATCCACACGCGGTGTATCACCGCTTGGAGGCGTGACTGACCAGGATCAAGCCACCAATCATATTGAACATATTGGTAAATAGTAAAAGTCATTCATCAATACGAAAGGTGTTTTCAAAACCAAACATCAATAAGTGTGTAGCGGAAGCATAAGTATGTAAACCCAAGGTAAATCATAAATTCAAATGTTTAGATAGTTAACATGGCATCATCGATCCATGTCCCACAACGACCTGCTCCTCCCTGTGCAAGCTCCAATTGTACCTAAGGTCCTGCAAGGCATGCAGCAGAGAGTCAACAACTAGTTGAGCGAGTTCACAGTTAATAAGTTCGTTATAACAAATCGTATATGCATTTAGTGGGGGCTTCCCATGTAGGTATGTGCTAATAGTGGGGGGTTTCCCCATGGTCGTATGTACTACTGGTGGGGGTTTCCCACGTTTATCTTTACTAATGGGGGCTTCCCATGTTTGTACTTACTAGACTATTTGCAACCATGTGTTCTTCTTAATCCGAGAACAGGAATACGTACAAGGTCACGTAGGATTTACGTGAGTGCCCTTCCCCGAGGACAGTGGTACGTGTGGGGTTTACGTAGGTTTTACGTAAGTGTCCTTCCGACCCGGAAGACAATGGTAGGTATTAGTTTACGTAGGTTTTACGTAAGTGTCCTCCCGACCCGGGAGACAGTGGTAGATACTAGGTTACGTAGGTTTTACGTAAGTGTCCTGACTATCCTGAGGACGATGGTCTATAGTCTAGCAATAGCGTAAGTACGAGTAGTTATCCATTTCAAATAATCCAACCCGATTCCCAACCCGAGAATCCCATGCCTTGGCTGTGTGAACTCACCTTGGTTTGCTCGGCAGATACACAAAAGAAAGGGTTCTTGAACTAAAGTGGTCAACCACGTCCTAACAGGGTTACCACACGAGTCAGGTTTTGACTAAGGTAAAACACGTATGCGTCACATTAGTTAACACGTTACTATCACGTATAAATCATGGCAGCGTTTGACAGTTAAGCAATACATACAACTTGTATGGTTTAAACAAGTAAGCCCAAAACTATCTGGCCCAACATGTTGTGCGATCCACAACATGTTGTGCGATCCAACCAAACCCGGCCCATCAACAATATACAATCCAATAGCATATCGTCCCAATACACCAAACACATAACATTCTTGTGCGACTAAAGATCTAAGCCCAGCAAACAAGTAACAACTTGACATATACGGCCCAATTAACATAACAGTCCACTTGTGCGTTTACAATTGACTTGTGCGACCAAGGCTGACTTGTGCGGTCAGCTTTGTTATCCAGCCCAGATGTCTACGGCCCAACAGTCAGACTAACCCAATAACCTTGTGCGATCAAGACATCTTGTGCGGCCGGATGTCTTGTGTGATTGGGTCAGCTTGTGCGAATGGGCCTCTTGTGCGACCAAGAGACCTTGTACGGTTGGGCTTGTGCACCCGAATCTATGCCAAACAGTTGGATAGTCTCCATATTTCAAGCAATATTGTTACAAGCATTTAACAGTTTCCAAGTTTACCAAATCAATCAACAACCAAACAGTTTCAATCATGGCCATATTTCGATCAAAACAAGCATCCATTCCATAATCCATAAGAATTCAAATCTAACATATGAACAATAATCACACTCATTATCCTATGCTTCAAGAACCTCGATTAACAACATTTATAACTATAACAATCTATCGATCACCCGAAACATATAACAACCGATTTAACAAGCATTCGGTTTCCAATCATCTTTAACAAATCCAAATCATCCTAACACCATCATCAAACCATTCGAAATCTAACATGTATACAGCCGATTACATACATTTATGTTTAATCACAACTTATTCAAATCAATCATAACATCATTCAATCATAAAACAATACATGATATCCGATTTATTATACACATCCGTTTAACAAGAATATTATCCTTCATACATCATTGTTCATCATACATGCAACCCTAATCGTTTAGTTGAACATAGATTCATAACAACATTAAACAAACACGTATCATGAAACACTAACCGAATTAGAGTGTGTAGCGAGGATGATCCGAACACAAGGATCTTCGAGAATTGAGAGGTGTTGCCGTCGGGTTCCAAGAGAAACGAGAAAGAGAGAGAGAGCTTCTAGGGTTTGTAAACTTGTGTGTGTTTTTGGTAAAGTGTAGAATGGTTACAACATCCTAATGTTATGCGTGTGAGGTGGGTGGGCCGAACCCTTCACATGGGCTCCCCTTTGGTTCGGGTTCAAGAGAAGTAAGCCGAGATTTGTAAAGCCCAAAGGCTTGTGCGGTTGAGCTAGTGTTGTGCGGTTCGGGTTTCGTGTAACTTATATACATACAACACATAACGTATCATGTACACAATCATTAAAACACATATCACATAACATTTAATAATCGTTCACTTAGTCAATCGAGTTCACATATGTTACACAATGATAGATCTAAAGTTCGAGTTGTCACAGAAGATAGGAAGATCTTAATAGGAATTCGTCTTCGTTTCTTTAAAAGAAATGAGTATTTAAGATTTTCGGGGAGATCACAAGTGATCATAAAATGACAGAACCACAGGAGTAGTTTGTCTTGGTGTCGGCATCGAAGGGTTGTATCAAACATTCACACAATCGTATCAGTTTCGCAAAATAAAAATTGAAACAACAAATTTTATTTATATAACAACCGAGTCGATCGAAAGATAACAACCAAGGAATTTCAAAAGACTAATTGTTCACTGCTGCATCATTGTTTGCATTTGCCTTATTTATGTTAAACACTCGTCCACGTGCTGGATTTGCGTTAACATGTCTTGGGCAATTTTTTCTGTAGTGAGTAAGGTCACCGGGTGGGAATCGTGCTTGAACAGCAGCAGGATTTGCAGCAGCTTGGTTTTGGTTGGCATAACGGCAGGTATTGATCAAATGTCCCAACCGTCCATAATGGGTACATTTGTGACACTGCTCTTGGTCTAGATGATGACGATTGCATTTGTTGCACAAGGGTGCGGTACCAACATAATTTTTCCTTTTACGAGGTTGTGCTGGCTGGTTTGGTGCAACCTGATTGTTCTGAGCAGTTATGGCGCAGTTTTGAGAAGCCTTACGCTTCTTCTTATTGGATACCTCAGCCTGTTTTTCCTTTGGTTCAACTTGTGCAGTCTTGTCAAATGGTCTTGGGTCGCCTTTTCAAAAAAGCTTACCCTTCCTGATATGAGATTCAGTCAGGGTGGCAGACAATTCAATGGCCTGTCTGACAGTAGTAGGGTTGCTGCCAGTAACGATATCCTGAACTAAATCAGGAAGACCATCAATGTACTTCTCAGTCGCCTTATCCACAGGCGTAACCATGGCAGGACATAATAGGCTCAACTCCTCATAACGGTCAGTGTAGGCTCGATGTTCACCACTGTCTTGCTTTAAATCATCGAATTCCCTTTCCAACGCTCTAAGCTCATGACGAGGACAGAACACCTTCATCATTAGAGCTCGAAGCTCTTCCCAAGTTTGAGCTAGTGCCACATCAGCACCCCTATCACGCATCACACCGGTCCACCAGGTAAGAGCATGCTTCTCGAACACACTGGATGCAAACTCAACTTTACACTCATTCGGACATTACACATGCCTGAATGTGCTCTCCAAACTTTCAAACCATTGCAGGAGCGCGGTTGCTCCTTGAGACCCGGAAAACTTCAAAGGTTTAGCAGAGTTGAAGGTCTTGAAATTACACTGGGTGTTATTGTTGTTATTGTTGTTATTGTTGTTATATAACTGATGGATCTGGGCTACTACACCCGGGAGCACTGCAGCCATTTGCTGAGCGACAAGGCCTGCGACTTCTTCATTTGTTATGGGTTGTGCATCTCATCGAGGAGACATTGTCTAAAAGGAACAAGGGAACATGAGAAATGAGTGAGGTCGATGATTGGAAAACAAAAGAGGTATTGAAAACATCGACAACACACAAGGAAGGCGAACATTCGTTTGTTACCTCAAACAAATAAACGACACGCAGTGACTAGTCAAAGTAAATGGATCAATATAATGTATCACCGAAGACATGCTCGCCTATAAGTGAACACTCACCCCAAGAGTTCCCAGGTAAGAGTGACTGGTCCGTTACTGCGGATTTGTACGAACACTCTAGCCTTAGACAGAAAACTCAGGGTACATGCATTCACTCTTCCAGTTTGCACGTGTTCACATTATTTAGACCCAAAATTTGACGAGATTTCAAAAACTTTGAAGGTTCAAAACCTTATAATAAATCATCCTAGAACAGATGATCGGTTTTCAAAGCGGATTCAAAATTTTGTGTTCTTGTTGTGGTTGTCACCTAAGGATAGGTGACGGTATTGTTTTAAAACTAAACACAAGATAACTTGTGTTATGGTCCTAGGAAGGTTATAGTCTAGGTCAAAGCATAACTAATAACCTAATTCCCTATAACCATTGGCTCTGATACCAACTTTTCTGTCACACCCCGACCACGTTAAACAACAAAACGTGGCGGAAACGTCGGGGAGTGTTGTACCAGAATCATTGTTTCATAACCATGGATTAAATAATTTCTTTTTATTGAATCATTGAACTCATTGTTTTATTACAAATCAGATAAATACAACTATTATCTTTCAAGTTTAAAGTCGCTAAGGCACGAGTCCATCCTATGTATAGCATGTATCAACAATAATCACATAGCAGCACCTGAAACATGTGTAAAAATAGGTACGTCAGCATAAAAATGCCTGTGAGATACATAGGTTTTATTAATGCATGACTCACGACTTTGTAAGTTTAAAAGAAGGTTTTAACAAAATAGTCATGAACTTTAAAAATGTTTTCTCTATAAATCAAGCGAAAGTTTACAAGAAATTTGATGATATAAAAGAATGATGCATAAATAAATATGTAAGTAAAATGAGTTTGTAAAATAATGTTTTGATAAAAAGGTTTGTAGTATATATAAAAATATACTTTGGTTTTAAGAAAGTTGAACAAGTAATATATTAAAATATATTTCAGTTCCAAAATCATTAAACAAATAGTATATTAAATATATTTTAGTCGTTAAAATAGTAATTTTCAGTAGTATATCAAAAGTATACTTTGGTTTTATTAATAACATATTAAACTATGCTTTGGTTTTATAAATAACATATTAAACTATGTTTTGGTTTTATAAATAACATATTAAGCTATGTTTTGGTTTTATAAAATAACATATTAAACTATGTTTTGGTTTTATAAATAACATATTAAGCTATGTTTTGGTTTTATAAAATAACATATTAAACTATGTTTTGGTTTTATAAAATAACATATTAAACTATGTTTTAGTAATTAACAAAATATATGTTGGTTTTGTACAATATCACACATGAGAGCATATCAAACTATACTTTTGGGAGTATAACTAAATATACAATAAAAATGTGATTTAACAATTCATTCAGACCTATGTGCATCAAAATACACCTTTGAGACTATAGAAATACCACAAAGGCAATCCCTATTTGGATAAAATATCGGTTTCTGACATTCCATGACAACAGGAATGGGGTGTCAAATCCTATAGCGCTATATCATACTACCAACCGGTCTGGTGAACATAAAATAAGTACTATCCAACAATTGATTTTATAATCTTTGAAAAATTAGAGTTTAAATCATAAATAATCATTCAGTTTATCAAAAGATAAGTACTAATATGTATAATCAATTATACTTTTGAAATCATGAACATAACAAATAGGTACACATATTTCACCCCAAAACATTTGAAAACAATAAAAGGGGGGACTATGTACTCACTTGAGATTGCTTAGAAGTCTTGAATAACAACCAAGCAAAGCTAGAGGGATCACAGAATCAAACGGCACCTAATATAGGTAACTATGTAAATAAACCGAACCTAAATCGGAAGATCGGGTAGAATGAGGTCTTGTAACCCAAATGAGTATTGGAGCTCATGTAATATGGTTTAACAAAACCTACATTCTAGATTGGAACCTATCCTAAGTGCTTTCGACCTGTCACGACCCATTAAGGTAGCTTATGCTACTTTAACGTGTCGTTCGCGCAAATGCGCGTTCGAGACGTCTAACTAGTCCTATGACAAGTATTATATGCCTAATCATGTTTAATTATGTTGCATAATTAGTTAGGTGACAAATGTTTAGGTTACATATGCTTAAAATCCAATTATGCATGAAAAGGGCATTTTGGTCATTTACCTAAGGCATATAAACTACTTATCATACAACTACTTAAACTACGTGACCATAAGGTATAACCTCGGAAGGTTATTCCCTATACAACTATGGTCACTAAACATGCTTGGTCGGATCCTAATAATCGACAAAATGGGTCGAGTTCGAAAGTCTAAGCGGTGGTTTAGACCGCTTGACTTACGACTCTAAACAAGCACTAAACTAAAAGTGACGAGCTAAGCATGTTAAAACATGCTTAACTAAGTTAGAAAACAGGTTTTGATATCAAAACAAAGTGTTTTGATACCCTAAAGTAGTTTGGTTGCAAAATACGCATAAATGAGCATTTTGACCGTAACTACGACTCGTCACTATGCCTAGTCAACGTGGTAACCAGTAAGTATAGTCACTAGGGACTATAACCATCGTGATTACACTCATGTTGCGAAGTTCAAACGAACTTCGTGTTGACCAAAGACTGGTCAAAGCAGAAAGTCAAACACTGTTTGACTTTCAAGCTAGAAAAGCGATAAAAGAACGAAGGAAGCTTACAAAGGGTCCTTGTTAGAGAGAACTTGATCAAATTACTCAGGTATGAAGTCCTTAGACTCCAACTTAGAGCAATTTAAAATCAAGGGTGAATTGAAATGAATGAGGGCCATGCTATTTATACTTGTTGGAAGCTCACAAGATCGCTCCATGTGTTTGTGTGGCCAACAAGCATTAGATCATAGCCATACAAGTGTTAGAGGCCAGCTAATTTACTTGGGGAGGTGCTAACTTGGCTACCACACAAAGAAATTGCAAGATTGGCCCCTGAATTATCAATCTGCTGCTAAAAAAAATGTTTCTGCCCAGATGTGATGCTCGTGTGGCGCGACCACAAGGCCACATGGTCGTCGCGCAATGCCAGGGTGTAGGGCAGCAGTTTTAAATTTGACAGAAATGGTCCCTGCACGTGTTTAAACTTGTTTTCGACGTTTTTAACCTCCGTTAAGCCATTTTCAAGGCTCTACAAGGTCGTCAAAGTGTAGGGGACCTGAAATATGCTCGGAAATATCTCGGATGTTGGTTCGTTTGGTCGTACGGTCACGTTGTTCGGTTAATTACGACGAAACTCGAACGGACGCGAAAACGAACCAAATTAAGCGACGAATGGTATTTTTGCATGCCGATCACTAAACTAAAAATATTTTAGTGTGTACAAAAATTTTGGATGTCTAGATGTGGTCAGAACGTAAGATATGCGCGAAAATGCAAACTTACATCGTTTTTGACACTTTTAGTCCCTGTAAGATCAAATAAGCATATTTTCGCACACTGAACCACTCAAAGCTTATTTCTAAGCTATTTTTAGGTTATTTATGGTATTTTTAGCTTATGATCAAGTTTCGGACTATACGTTGCCTTACGAAACGGCAGACTTTTGCAGTTGGACGCAAATAGTCCCTGTGAGCGAATAAACTTGTTTTCGGCATACCAAACCCTTAAAAACTTATTTCTAAGTTATGTAAAGGTTATTTAAGGTATGTTAAGCCTATGTCACTGTTCCAGAGTGTTTGTTGCTTTAAACTGGTTATATTTACGCATCAGATCGCGTATAACCTTCCGGAAAGCGATTTAGAGCTCGAAATCGAACAATAATTGATATGTGCAAACGATAGACATATTTATACAAATCCCAAGTATGAAATATAATATTTCATTGGTTTGGTATTTGTTTAGTGGTTGAAGTGACACAGGTGTCACACACATGATTTGGAAATTTAGGATCTATGAAACCCAGTGGTTGTTCCATGTAAACGGTTTCGATTAAGTGCCCGTTTAGAAAGGCATTGTTAACGTTGAGTTGTCAAAGATTCCAACTGTAAATGGTGGTGAGACTAAGTACAACTATAATTGTTGAGGCCTTTACAACGGGACTAAAAGTGTGTGAAAAATCGAGACCGGGAACTTGTGTGAAACCTTGAGCTACCAACCGAGTTTTATATCGATCTAAGGAACTATCTGGCTTATATCTGATGTGATATATCCATTTTGAACCAACAACATTGGAATGTGATGGACGGGTAACGAGTTCCCATGTGTTATTATTTTTTAGGGCGGTGAGTTTTTCACGCGTGGCGGCCACCCATTTTTTATTTTTGGAGGCAGTTTTAACACCTTTGGGAATGGAAGCGGAAAAAAAGGGCATGGTATAAAGGACTTGTGTTGAGATGGCTAGGTTGGAAAAGTGTTTCGGTGTATGTATGCCGGATTTAGAACGAGTGTGCATGGGGTGAACGAAGGCGGTTTGCGGTGATATGTGAACTGTGGCATTGGGTTCGGTTTGGGTTTGGGTTGAAGAGTTGTTTATGTGGGTTCGGATATTTGTGGATTGGTTGGGTGCGGATTGGTTTGGCGGTTGAGTGGAATGGGCTGAGGGGTTTTGGGTTTGGGCAGAGTGGTTTTGGGTTTGTGGCATGGGTGCCAGTTAGGTAAAATGAGCCGAGGGGTTAGAGTTAATTGGGCTGAATTTTGAGATGGGTTTATAGATGTGGATGTAACGTTATCATGGGGATAGAGAGTGCATATGTTATGTGTTGATGATTTATTATGAGTGGTGTAAGGAGGAGATGGAGATTCTATGAGATTGGTAATGGGTTGTGGGATATTGTAATCAAAATTTGATAGAAGTAATTTTTCTTGATCAATGGTGGGAACAACACCACTGAAAGGAAAGGTGTCTTCATCGAATTTTGCATGTCAAGTAATATAAACCCGGGAGGTTATTGGTTCAAGACATTTATAACCTTTTTGTTTTGGACTATACCCGATAAAAATGCAAGATGCACTTCTTGGGAGAAGTTTGTTTTATGTATAGTCTCTTAAATATGGAAATACACGACAACCAAATACTCGAAACATGGCATAAGATGGTGGACGATTGAAGAGAACTTCAAACGGACATTTATTTTCGAGAATATGTGTCGGAAGACGATTGATTATGTATGTGGCAGAACCAAAAGCTTCTAGCCATAATTTGGCCGGTGCATGGGAATTAAACATCATAGCTAAGCCCATTTCAGTTATGTGACGGTGTTTGCGTTTGTAAATTGAAAGTCTATGTTGTATGCCTTATTGTTGAAAAAGAGTTTGAACTCGATGGTTGGTGAACTCGGTGCCACCATCACTTTGGAAAACTTTGGCACTTTTTGTAAATTGAATTTGTACCAAGTTTAAAAAAAGTGACAAGTATGGTGTAAAAGTCCGATTTGAATTTTAATGGGTAAAGCCAAGTAAAGCGTGAAAAATCGTCTACAAAAATGACGTAATATAAGTACCTATCCGAAGATGAAATCGGCGCGGGACCCCAAAGGTCACAATGAATCAAGTCCAATACATGAGTGGCTCGTTTATTATTTTCAATAAAAGGTTAACGGTGGGATTTTCATAATTCACAAGACGAACATAGACCCGGTTTGGGTAATAATGATGTAACAAAGACATGCCAAATTTATTTAAGACGAAAATAGTATCAAACGAGACGTGGCCTAAGCGGCTATGCCATTTATTAAATGAAGCACGAAGATGAGGAGCAGCAAGAGAGGCAACAAAAGACTTGTGACTTTGAGAGAGAACATAAAATCTGTTTTCACAAGTACCTCTAGCAAGAACCGCCGCCGTTTTTCGATCCTCAATTTGAAAGAAATTATTAGAAAACAAAACATCCACGGGCGAATCATTTGTTAACCTACTGATAGAAAGTAGGTTTTTGTGAGATCAGGAAGGACAAGCACATTATGTAGCGGTATATTATTGAGTTTAGAGTTACCAATTTGTGTGACGGGTAACGTTTGACCATTACCAAAAGTAACATTATTACCCAAGTCTGGATGAGATTGATAAAGCCATTAGTGGATCTAAGCATGTGAGCCGTGGCCTCGGAGTCGGCGGTCCAGTCAGGGATGTTTGGAGCTATGTTGCATTGAGCGTGAAATTCCTGGGTAAGGTTTGCATCAAGCGATGTAGCACGTTGAGCATAACTTGAGAGATTTGGACACACACTAGCATAATGACCATCGATCCGACATAATTGACAATTGGGAGGGCATCTTGTTTTTGAGGAACAATAACGGTTGGAAGAGGAGCCTCTAAAACGACTCTTTTAGGAGGAGTCACGAGTGTTTTTGGTGGGTGGGTTGAACCGGTTTGATTGAGCCGAGAAAGCAGATTGTGGAGTAGAGGAAACATGGATGGTTTGAAGAAATAGTTCATGGTTTTTTGCCTGAGCGAGTTGGTCACGGGATGGTGGTGTGACACCCCGACCACGTAAAACAACAAAACGTGGCGGAAACGTCGGGGAGTGTTGTAACAGAATCATTGTTTCATAACACATGGAAATTTAAATATTTGTTTCAGTAAATAAAAGAGTTACATTGTCTTGACAATCAAAGAAACATAACATAAATAACAAGTCTTGCATCTTTTATTGTCACTAAGGCCCAAGTCCGCCTAAGTGTATCTTGATAAATCCTATGCATCATATCCTGAAACACATGTGAAAATAGGTACGTCAGCATAAAAATGCCTGTGAGATACATAGGTTTTCTGAAAATAGGATTCATGACTTGTAATTTTAGAAAGAAAGTTGTTTAGCAAAAGTCAGTCATGAACCTTGTAAATTGATTTGTTTTGTAAATCGTTTGAAAAACAATAAGTTCAGATGATATGTATAAATAAGAGAATATTGTATGGTTAAATGAATAATCAAGTAAAATGAGTTTGTATAAGATAAGTTGTTTGTAAAACAATGTCTTGTGAAAAGTATGTTATTTGTATAAAATGTTATATGTTTCAAATTGAAATGATTTAAATAACGCTACGATATGTAATACCATACAAACACTTATATATAGGAAGTACCAGCGGCGTATCCACCATGCTTGTATCATATTACACATGCTTCGTTACTTAAGTCACTTAAGCAAACCACCAATGTATAAAGTCTATGTTTAAACCAATTTGTCAAAAAGTCCTTGTATAAACCATGTCAAATGTTAAGAAGTCCAAAAGTAGTCAAGTAATGTGTAAATGTTTATGTATAGTCAAATGTCAAATGTTTATGTGAAAACCATCAATGTGTAAATGTTTATGTGTAGTCAAAAGTTATGTATGGTAAGTAAAATGAGTCTACTTAAACCACAAGTAAAAATGTACAAAACAAAGTATTTGAATAAATCAAAAGTTATGCTTTGTAGAATAATGCATGCTTTACTGAATATGAACATTTATGCGGTATTGTGAAAATTCATACATCCAAGCCTTGCGACAGTCGGATAACCCTTTTAGTCAAGGTTATCAAAAGATATGTATTCGGATTCGGTCATTCCTTACGTCCAAACAAACCCGAGATTTGAGGAATGGGATTTGTCAAGTCCTATGGTACCACTACCTACTACTGAGCGACATGATCGGTGTTAATGAATGTGCATTGTATCATTTAAACAAACCAAATGTCATATCAAAATGTAAGCATGTGATGAATAATAAATGTACTAAGTATGCACACAATGGACATACATAGAATAAAATGTAATGTAAAACAATGTACTAAGTATGCTATCAGTCAACATACAAAGCAGAAAAGTCATGTAAATCAATGTGCTAGCATGCTATCAGTCAACATACATAGCAGAAATGTAATGTAAAACAATGTACTAAGTATGCACACAATGGGCATACATAGCATAAAATGTAATGTAATACGATGTACTAATAGTGTACTAATGAACATAGCAAGTATATGATGTGAAAACATGAAAGGCACGAAAGTAACAAGTAGGCACATGTGTTCCACCCCAAAACAGTTTGAAAACAGTAAAAGAGGGGTCTATGTACTCACATAAACACCTTGAAAACATTTAAAAGAGGGGGTTTTATGTACTCACTTGAGATTGCTTAGTAGCCTTGAGTAACAACCAAACAATGCTAGAGATCTCGGATATCAAACGGCACCTAATATAGGTAACTATGTTAATATAACGGACCTAAATCGGAAGATCGGATAGAATGAGACTCGTAAACCAAATGAGTAGGGGAACTCATGTAATATGGATTAACAAGGCCTACATACTAAAATGAAACCTAACCTAAGTGCTTACGACCCATTACAACCCGTTTGGAACGCCTAACTAGTCCTATGATAAGTAAAATATGCCTTAACATGTCTAATATTGTTACCAAATCAGTTTAGATACCAAAAGTTATGTTACATATGCTTAATATGAATTTTGGCGTAAAAAGGGCATTTTTGTAATTTACCTAAGACATATAAACTACCTATCATACAACTAACTAAACGCCGTGACCATAAGGTATAACCTCGGAAGGTTATTCCCTATATACTATGGTCACCTAATGTATTTGGTCGGATCCTAATGATCGACCAAATGGGTCGGGTTCGAAGGTATAAGCGATTTATTAGATCGCTTACCCTTGCGACCCTAGACAACGTGGTAATCAGTAGGCATAGTCTCAAGGGACTATAACCATCGTGATTACGCTCACGTTGCGAAGTTCAAACGAACTTCGCATTGACCATAAACTGGTCAATGCAGAAAGTCAAACAAAGTTTGACTTTCGGACTCGATAAGCAATAAAAGAACGAAGGAACACTTACAAAGGGTCCCTGCAAGATTGATAATCCGAGTATTCTCAGGTATGAGGTGATGAAACACCCCAAATTAGAGAATTCTCAGATTTCAAGTGGGTTTTGCAAGTGATTATGGTGGGTATTTATAGGATATGCACCACCGTTAGGATCGTTTATCGAATATCGTGCTCGAATCTTATCCGTACAAGTGTTGGAAGGTTGTGGTAACTAAATTGGCCACTCACCATAAGGTATCAACACTTGGCATTGGCCTTTGGAGTGATTAAGGGCTAGAAACAGGCTGTTAAAAACAAGTTGCTGCATCTGACCCCTACTTGCGCACCGTAACGTTTTTGTGTTGACGTGCGCAAGCACCTTGCAGACCAGAAAGTTTGATGTTTGGCAGTTTTGGTCCCTGTTGTGTAATAAGGCCATTTCCGACACGTTTAAGGCCCGTTAACCCCATTTCAAAGATATAAAATGAAGTTAAAGTATAGGGAACTTAAAATGTGCTCAAAAATATCTCGGATGTCGGTTCGTTTGGCCGTACAATCGCGATGTTCGCTTAATTACGACGGAATGCGCATAAACGCGAAAAACGATCCAAATTGCGCGACGAATGGATTTTTCTTATGCCAAACACTAAAATAAAATGTTTTAGTGCTTGCATAAATTTTTGGATGTCCGGATGTATTCAGAACGTAAGTTATGCGCGAAAATGCAAGCTTGTGCACTTTTTGACGCTTTTAGTCCCTGAATGACCCAAAAGTTTATTTTAGCACACCGAACCCCTCAAAGCCTATTTCTACACTATGTAAAGGATATTTATGGTATGTTTAACTTATGGTCATGTTCTGGAATGTTCGTTACAGTTCAAATTGGCATACTTTCGCAGTTTGTCAAATTTAGTCCCTGTAAGCGAATTAACTTGATTTCGGCATACCAAACCATCCAAAACTTATTTCTAAGTTATGTAAAGGTTATTTAAGGTAAGTTAAGCCTATTTCACTATTCTGGAGTGTTCATTGCATTAAACTGGTTATAATTACACATCAGTGCGCGTATAACCTTCCAAAAAGCGATTTAGAGCTTGGAATCGAACAAGAGTTGATATGTGCAAATGATACACATATTTTTACAAATCCCAAGTATGAAATACAATATTTCATTGGTTTGGCATTTGTTTGAGGGTTGAAGTGACACAGGTGTCACAGTCTCCCCTACTTTAGGAAATTTCGTCCCGAAATTTATTCGTAGGAGTCTGACTGTGACTTTGTGTAAAATAATCATCAAAGATAAGAAAGGCATAATCCTGTTATTTCTCTTTAACGGACATTTTTCAGAAATGAAAAATGAACGGAGTTATTTTCAACAGGCATTCTATAGAAAATGGAAAATGAAGGAATAAACAAGGATATTTATTTCCCTCGATGGATATTCTTCAGAAACGAAAATGAACGGAATGAGCCATTTTCCATAATTTCTTCAGAAATGAAAATGAACGGAAAGAACGAAAATGAACGGACGAGTCAATTTCCACAATTTCTTCAGAAACGAAAATGAACAGGGTTAACTCTAGATACATGAAAAAACTTGTTGTGGTTTCTGTGCACTAAATTCTATAATTATGTACGCGTCCATGATTACGTAATTTCTTACACAGTCCGCACAGTGCATTTCATAATGCGTATGGGAAAAAAATCAAACGAATAATCCTGTGGTGATTTAACTTGACTGCAATAGAGTCTCTTTAACTAGGTCACCAAAGGATTAGATCAACGAAAAATCTCTTGAACTAGACCACCCGAGGAATATTTAACTACATCGACGTAGGATGTCTTTAACTAGATTGTCGGACCAATCTCTTCAACTAAACTACCCAAGAGGAATATTTAACTACACCGACGTAGGATGTCTTTAACTAGATTGTCGAACCAATCTCTTCAACGAAACTACCCAAGAGGAATATTTAACTACACCGACGTAGGATGTCTTTAACTAGATTGTCGAACCAATCTCTTCAACGAAACTACCCAAGAGGAATATTTAACTACACCGACGTAGGATGTCTTTAACTAGATTTTCGAACCAATCTCTTCAACGAAACTACCCAAGAGGAATATTTAACTACACCGACGTAGGATGTCTTTAACTAGATTGTCGAACCAATCTCTTCAACGAAACTACCCAAGAGGAATATTTAACTACACCGACGTAGGATGTCTTTAACTAGATTGTCGAACCAATCTCTTCAACGAAACTACCCAAGAGGAATATTTAACTACACCGATGTAGGATGTCTTTAACTTTTGGAATAGTACTTTATAATCCAAGGGACTTAACTACAACGTAGAAGTCCATTAAGGATTTAAGGTAGTACCTTTGGATATCCTACTATGAATCCCTTATACGAAGATATGTAAGATTCTACGAGGATTTGGATGACAAGAATTTGGATCACACAAAAACATAAAAGGGAACACATAAGCACATAATCACATAATTGTTTAATTTGACCTTTAATTTGTTATTTTTGGACGCGGATACTTAAGGCATACCAGGAATCCAATCCGTGGATTTCATTTGGCACCTTAATCATTTTCAAGAATCTATCTGTGAAGATAGGAAAATCTTAATAGGAATTCGGCTTTGTCCTTATTGAATTGTAATGTAAGTATTGAACAATACAAAGAATTCAATTAAGGGCTCCGATGAATGATACCCATCCACAAGGATCTAATTATGAGGATAGAAAGATCCTACATGGATTTTGGAGTTTGTGTAACGAGAGGTGTTCCGACACCTTGCACTAGGCGTGCTTACGTCGATACACAAGGTAGAAAGTTCATGCGGTTGAGGTGCTAGATATGCCAAGTGACATATGAAGCAGAGTTTGAAGGTTGGGTACTACGTATGTCAAGTCGATCATACGAGCAGGGTTGACTTGGGGTTGGTTTAGAACACCTTGGGTTGGGTCAAATTGACAATCATTTGTCAGGTGACCGAGTTGTCCACGTGATGCACACAGATGACACGGTAGGTAACTTTGGTGAGGTGCATTACATCTATTGTACATAAGCACATACCGGCATTAGGTTTCCTTACAAGAGGTTGAGCAGCAACAGGATTTGTAACAGCTTTGCTTTGGATTGCAAAGCAGCACATGTTAACCAAATGTCTCCATCTTCCACCATGGGTACATTTGAAACAAGGTCTTTGATTCGAATGATGACAGTGGCATTGATTGCACCAAGAAGCAGTTCCCTTATACGGCTTCATCCCTGAGACGAGTCATGGTGATAGCTAAATCAACGGTCCTCTGGAGTACGACGCCTATTTGCTTGGGCAGTTGCAGCACCTGTTTCGGACATTGTTGTTGCAATGAAGAGGCACCATGAAGAAAATGGAAGATATGGGAGGAAACAAGGGAAAGATAGTCAAAAGAAAATGCCAACGCATGAAGATTTCGACCATTTGTTTGTTACCAAAGGCAAACAAATGAGACATTGACTAATCAAAGTAAGCGGGTCAATATAATGTATCGCGAAGACATGCTCGCCTATAAGTGGACACTCACCCCGAGAGTTCCCAGGTAAGAGTGACTGGTCCGATACTGCGGATTTGTACGAACACTCTAGCCTTAGACAGAAGACCCAGGGTACAGGCACCCACCCTTCCAGTTTGCACGTGTTCACATTATTTAGACCCAAACTTTGACGAGAATTTGAAAACTTTGAAGGTTCAAAACCTTACAATCAATCATCCTAGAACAGATGATTAGTTTTCAAAGCAGGATTGAAATTTGTGTTCTTGTTGTGGTTGTCGCCTAAGGATAGGTGACGGTATTGTTTTAAAACTAAACACAAGATAACTTGTGTTAGGGTCCTAGGAAGGTTATAGACTAGGTCAAAGCATTACTAATAACCTAATTCCCTATAACCATGGGCTCTGATACCAACTTTTCTATCACACCCCGACCACGTAAAACAACAAAACGTGGCCGAAACGTCGGGGAGTGTTGTAACAGAATCATTGTTTCATAACACATGGAAATTTAAATATTTGTTTCATTAAATAAAAGAGTTACATTGTCTTGACAATCAAAGAAACATAACATAAATAACTAGTCTTGCATCTTTTATTGTCACTAAGGCCCAAGTCCGCCTAAGTGTATCTTGATAAATCCTATGCATCATATCCTGAAACACATGTGAAAATAGGTACGTCAGCATAAAAATGCCTGTGAGATACATAGGTTTTGTGAAAATAGGATTCATGACTTGTAAGTTAAGAAAGAAAGTTTTTTAGCAAAAGTCAGTCATGAACCTTGTAAATTGATTTGTTTTGTAAATCGTTTGAAAAACAATAAGTTCAGATGATATGTATAAATAAGAGAATATTGTATGGTTAAATGAATAATCAAGTAAAATGAGTTTGTATAAGATAAGTTGTTTGTAAAACAATGTCTTGTGAAAAGTATGTTATTTGTATAAAATGTTATATGTTTCAAATTGAAATGATTTAAATAACGCTACGAAATGTAATACCATACAAACACTTATATATAGGAAGTACCAGCGGCGTATCCACCATGCTTGTATCATATTACACATGCTTCGTTACTTAAGTCACTTAAGCAAACCACCAATGTATAAAGTCTATGTTTAAACCAATTTGTCAAAAAGTCCTTGTATAAACCATGTCAAATGTTAAGAAGTCCAAAAGTAGTCAAGTAATGTGTAAATGTTTATGTATAGTCAAATGTCAAATGTTTATGTGAAAACCATCAATGTGTAAATGTTTATGTGTAGTCAAAAGTTATGTATGGTAAGTAAAATGAGTCTACTTAAACCACAAGTAAAAATGTACAAAACAAAGTATTTGAATAAATCAAAAGTTATGCTTTGTAGAATAATGCATGCTTTACTGAATATGAACATTTATGCGGTATTGTGAAAATTCATACATCCAAGCCTTGCGACAGTTGGATAACCCTTTTAGTCAAGGTTATCAAAAGATATGTATTCGGATTCGGTCATTCCTTACGTCCAAACAAACCCGAGATTTGAGGAATGGGATTTGTCAAGTCCTATGGTACCACTACCTACTACCGAGCGGCATGATCGGTGTTAATGAATGTGCATTGTATCATTTAAACAAACCAAATGTCATATCAAAATGTAAGCATGTGATGAATAATAAATGTACTAAGTATGCACACAATGGACATACATAGCATAAAATGTAATGTAAAACAATGTACTAAGTATGCTATCAGTCAACATACAAAGCAGAAAAGTCATGTAAATCAATGTGCTAGCATGCTATCAGTCAACATACATAGCAGAAATGTAATGTAAAACAATGTACTAAGTATGCACACAATGGGCATACATAGCATAAAATGTAATGTAATACGATGTACTAATAGTGTACTAATGAACATAGCAAGTATATGATGTGAAAACATGAAAGGCACGAAAGTAACAAGTAGGCACATGTGTTCCACCCCAAAACAGTTTGAAAACAGTAAAAGAGGGGTCTATGTACTCACATAAACACCTTGAAAACATTTAAAAGAGGGGGTTCTATGTACTCACTTGAGATTGCTTAGTAGCCTTGAGTAACAACCAAACAATGCTAGAGATCTCGGATATCAAACGGCACCTAATATAGGTAACTATGTTAATATACCAGACCTAAATCGGAAGATCGGATAGAATGAGACTCGTAAACCAAATGAGTAGGGGAACTCAAGTAATATGGTTTAACAAGGCCTACATACTAAAATGAAACCTAACCTAAGTGCTTACGACCCATTACAACCCGTTTAGGTAGCTTATGCTACTTTAACGCGTTGTTCGCGTAAAACGCGTTCGGAATGCCTAACTAGTCCTATGATAAGTAAAATATGCCTTAACATGTCTAATGTTGTTACCAAATCAGTTTAGATACCAAAAGTTATGTTACATATGCTTAATATGAATTTTGGCGTAAAAAGGGCATTTTGGTAATTTACCTAAGACATATAAACTACCTATCATACAACTAACTAAACGCCGTGACCATAAGGTATAACCTCGGAAGGTTATTCCCTATATACTATGGTCACCTAATGTATTTGGTCGGATCCTAATGATCGACCAAATGGGTCGGGTTCGAAGGTGTAAGCGATTTATTAGATCGCTTACCCTTACGACCCTAGACAACGTGGTAATCAGTAGGCATAGTCTCAAGGGACTATAACCATCGTGATTACGCTCACGTTGCGAAGTTCAAACGAACTTCGCATTGACCATAAACTGGTCAATGCAGAAAGTCAAACAAAGTTTGACTTTCGGACTCGAAAAGCAATAAAAGAACGTAGGAACACTTACAAAGGGTCCCCGCAAGATTGATAATCCGAGTATTCTCAGGTATGAGGTGATGAAACACCCCAACTTAGAGAATTCTCAGATTTCAAGTGGGTTTTGTAAGTGATTATGGTGGGTATTTATAGGATATGCACCACCGTTAGGATCGTTTATCGAATATCGTGCTCGAATTTTATCCGTACAAGTGTTGGAAGGTTGTGGTAACTCAATTGGCCATTCACCATAAGGTATCAACACTTGGCATTGGCCTTTGGAGTGATTAAGGGCTGGAAACAGGCTGTTAAAAACAAGTTGTTGCATCTGACCCCTGCTTGCGCACCGTAACGTCTTTGTGTTGAGGTGCGCAAGCACCTTGCAGACCAGAAAGTTTGATTTTTGGCAGTTTTGGTCCCTTTTGTGTAATAAGGCCATTTCCGACACGTTTAAGGCCCGTTAACCACATTTCAAAGCTCTAAAATGAAGTTAAAGTATAGGGAACTTAAAATGTGCTCAAAAATATCTCGGATGTCGGTTCGTTTGGCCGTACAATCGCGATGTTCGCTTAATTACGACGGAATGCGCATAAACACGAAAAACGATCCAAATTGCGCGACGAATGGATTTTTCTTATGCCAAACACTAAAATAAAATGTTTTAGTGCTTACATAAATTTTTGGATGTCCGGATGTATTCAGAACGTAATTTATGCGCGAAAATGCAAACTTGTGCACTTTTTGACGCTTTTAGTCCCTGAATGACCCAAAAGTTTATTTTAGCACACCGAACCCCTCAAAGCCTATTTCTAAGCTATGTAAAGGATATTTATGGTATGTTTAACTTATGTTCATGTTCTGGAATGTTCGTTACAGTTCAAATTGGCATACTTTCGCAGTTTGTCAAATTTATTCCCTGTAAGCGAATTAACTTGATTTCGGCATACCAAACCATCCAAAACTTATTTCTATGTTATGTAAAGGTTATTTAAGGTATGTTAAGCCTATTTCACTATTCCGGAGTGTTCGTTGCATTAAACTGGTTATAATTACACATCAGTGCGCGTATAACCTTCCAGAAAGCGATTTAGAGCTTGGAATCGAACAAGAGTTGATATGTGCAAATGATACACATATTTTTACAAATCCCAAGTATGAAATACAATATTTCATTGGTTTGGCATTTGTTTGAGGGTTGAAGTGACACAGGTGTCACAGGTGGGGATAGTTTAAGGTATCGCTGGGTAGTGGAAAATGTTTCAAAAGAGGGTCCAAGGGGACATAGAAACCAGTGGCGTTTATCTTCATCGGTGACCGGGTAGCCAATGGTAGCTAGTTGGTCGCAAAGGGACTTGAATTTTCAACAAAAATCAGATACTAAAGCGGTGCCTTTTTGGAGTTGTCTTAGAGAGTCATGGAGTGATTGCATCCATTAGATGGATTGGTGACTCTAGGCATGCGCAAGAGCCTGCCAAACTTGCAGAGAAGAGTTGTGACCGATGGCTTGCGACATGGCTTCTTCGGTTAAGCTAGAGTGAAGGAGAAGAAGCACCCGCTGATCAGCCTCTTTCCATTTGAGAAAATCTGGGTTGGGAAGGGTTTTATCATCTTTGGATATAGATTCCGGTGGTGCGACAGAGGAGCCGTCGATGTGACCAAGGAGACCAGGATAGGAAAGAACTGGTTCAACTTGTCTCTTCCAAACCAAAAAATTGGATGAAGATAGTTTGATTGTTATTAGGTGGAGAAGGGTGTGGAGCGGGGTGGTAGATGGATCAGAAGGGGGAGTTGAGGATGTACCAGCCATGGTGAGTAAAGGGAAAAAGAAAAAGAACAATGGGTTGAATGAAGAATGGGATGAACAGGGGATGGTGATGGAATGTTTAGATGGGATCTAGGCTTGATACCATGTAAAGAAAAATATCTTTTGTACATGTTTTCAATTGCCGAATACAACACAAATATATACAGAAAGCATGACATGAATTAAGGAGATAATGGCTCCTTACTAAAATATACAAAAAGGGAATCTTTGACTATTCTATAAATTTTTAAATTCAATGTTGATTGCCTTGATTTTAGCAGCTCTTAATGACCCATATAATGTTTGTCACACCCCCAAAATATCAGAGCTTGGCGTGACGGGACTGGTATCTTCATTGCACAGCAGAAGCAAATAAGCTAATACTTCTAGAAATTGAACGCCTTCTAAGTACTCGAATTCCCATGGGTTCTCCTATTCCAACCGTTCCATAGTTTTGAAAATGCAACCTGAGAAAGAACATGCGAAAAAGTCAACATAAAGTTGAGCGAGTTCATAGTTTGTTTTGAAAAAGATTTTAAACAAATCTTTTTGTTTACCGGTTTAAAAGTAGTGGAGAAAATTTAGTAAAATCATTTTCTCGGCATGTTATATGAAAACTGTGGGTCTAGCCCACGAGAGTCGTTGTGCATTGCACGAGAGAGAATGGCCCGAGCCCAAAAGAATCTTTGTAAGCACGATCAGCGCGTCCTCTTACTTAGGTATAATTTGAAAAACGTTACCAGAGTTCATAACTCCATGTATTTGTGAGTTATCATCAATTGAATCATAAAAACATTTGAGAATCCGAGTATTAAAACTGGTATGTAAGCGTCTATGAACAGATCATTAATGTTTTGCAAGGACATTTTATGTGCTGCGACATAGGAAGCACTCAACCCTAGCGAATTTCCTCCGGTCCACCCAGCTAGAACAACAAAAGCACTACATGGGCCACACAAGGACCCAAGAGTAGGGCTCGCTACACCCGATAGATCTACCACTTTTGCCCTCGGTCTTATACAAGATTAATGGCACTTAAGAGAGATTACTATTCGCTCACATGATCTAACAGTCCATTCCCTAGCTTAACCATACCCTAGTTAACGTATAAAGTGTGAGTTATTCATGTCCTTGGGCCTTTACCCATGTCATTCGTATTATTAAAACTCATGCATGTATCGAAAAACACTTATGTTTTTATAAAACCGGTATGTTTAGCATAATCTTTTCGTAAACCATTTGAGTTCGTTGAAATCCTGTCGCAGAATGGTTTACAAATATGCGATATTCATTTATCGAAACCTTGTGTGATTTTGCAAAACTTGCATGTCTTTCGACCCCCGAAAACATTTTATAAAAATGTAAAACAGTAAAAAGTGGGGGTTATGAACTCACCTTGACATTCCCGTGCAAAGCTAGCTTAACGAGATTCCGTGATGTCGTTTCCAAGACGTGACTCACTAGCGTGGATTCAAAAATATTCCTAACACGAAATATCTTATAAGTTTCTAAATAAACGTGGTAACTAAAATACGTGTCACCGAGCTCTACCGAATCGTTACCCGAACAATTCGACGGTAAGTTGTTAACTTAATGAAAACTATTAAGTTATACTTGTTAAGTCTTATTTAATGTCGTTAATCAACAAGTCTTGGACAATCTTAGTTCTCGAGAAATTTAAAATATACAAATATTTATATAAAAATATATAAACATAACGGTAGAATCTCGTTAGTCGTCTTGAGAAGTCGTTGTGTATGTAATAAACATTTATATGAAAATAACATTTAACAAACTCGTACGTGATATATATGATATATAATGTGCAGTTTAGGCGTTTTGAAATAAATATAAAAAGTTGTATTTATTTTATAAAAGGATCCTCGAGTTGCTTGAAGTTTGAAATAAATATAAAACTATATTTATTTTTATAAGGAATTCGTGTGGTACGATATTTGAAATAAATATAAAAACTATATTTATTTTTATAAAACGAATTCATGTTGTGCGATATTTGAAATAAATATAAAAACTATATTTACTTTTATAAAACGAATTCGTGTCGTTTGATATTTGAAATAAATATATTTACTATATTTAGTTATAAAAAGATTCGAGTTTAAATATAATAACTATATTTATTTTGTATAATAGTTTGCGTCATCGTCGTTTTTGTAAGTTGTAAAGTGTCAGCGGAAGTAATATAAACTTGTGTTTGTTTTTATAATAGTCGTTTGAGTTTGATTGTTTTCGTTTCAAAATAAAAACACGTTAGTTTTACGGATTTTCTCGAAAAACGGGCAGAGTTTCATCTGTTTTTGGACGCCCCCGACAATACAAGTTGTCGTTATTTTTCAAAATTCAACAATTTTCCAATTCACCACACACACACACACACACACATATATATATATATATATATATATATATATATATATATATATATATATATATATATATATATATATATATATATATATAACCAAATTATATGTTTAAGATAATATACAATCCAATTGATATTATATAAAAGTTCCATTATTCGATACGATTTTAAGAGCTCGATTTCGTGTATAATTATAAGAACTAATTAACGTGAAAAGAATAATCACGTCCTAAATCTTTACCATCTTCTCGTGTCAAAACATCGAACCGTCTGACTGAGTTGACCGAGTCAACTGAGTTGACTCGGGTTGACCGAGTTTGACCGAGTCGACTCGGTCCTAGGAACCCGAATCGCACAGATCTGTTGTTGACCGTCTTTGACTGAACCGAACCGAAACCCAAAACTGCTGATCTTGACCGGGTTTGACAGAAAATACCAAAGTTGAACCGAAAACCCGAACCAGTCAAGTCTGACTTTGACCAGGGTTGACCCAGTGCTGACCGGGTGTGACATAGACCTGAACCGCTCCAGTAACGATCCCGTACTAAACCCGAAACCGTGACCCGATTTTTCCGCTCCTCCAACTGAAAATAACGGTAAGTCGACACCACCACTTACACCGCTACATCACCGGACCCGCTGGAAACACCCAACGTCGCCGCATAACACAATCCTGAATCAGGTCGTAACGAGCCAGAGGTTATGTTTCTTTACAGATCTAAAAGAAAAGAAGAAGATAACGGTTAAAATGTTTACCGGACAGAAACTCATCGGACATGCGACACCGACCGCCGCCACGCCGCCGTCGACGGTGGCGGTTCTCTTCCAAGCTTCTTCGTCTTCTCTCTATCTGACGCTCTCTCTTTAAAATCTTTGAGGTATGTGTGATGGGTGGTGTGGTTGTGGATGTTGTCGGGATAGGGTGAGAGATCGAGAGGGGGCAGGAGGTGTGTGAGGTGTATGGGAAGAAGGTGGGTGCTTTGGTTTTGTGTATATGTGCAGTAGAAAACGAGAGGGAGAGAGGGAAAGGAGTTAAGTGTGGCCGTGTGTGTGTGTGTGTGTTTTGTTGAGGATAGGGTTTGAACAAAAAAAATGGTGAAGAGGATAAGGCTCCACTCTTATATACTATGGTTTTCTCTAACGGGCTTGGGCCTAAGGCCCACAAGCCCAATATCGTGTTTCAAGTGGCCCGTCAGCTCCTACAAACCCGTTTCCAAACCCGAGCTCCGCGAAACGTCGTAAATTATAATATTTTTTTGTATTAAAACACGTAGAATATGATCAGTAGTCGTTTGTGCGTTCGATCGTCGATTACGGTAATAATCGCGTAAGGTCACGAAATTCGTCGTTTTAAACCATTTTTCAATTCGGTTTCGACTACGGGTGTAAAAATTTAATTACGATGCTGAAAATATCGTAGAATTTAATATTTGTCGGCGTTGTCAGTATTTTGTTCGATTTCAGTTCGTATTTGTTTAACGCTTAGCAGGTTTCCCGAAAATCCTCATACGCACAGTGTAACGTCCGATAAGCGTTCCTAGGCATACCAAGAGCCTAATTATGTTAATTCGTGCCTTAAAAACTATTAATCATTGCCTTAAATGTTTGTTAATCGCGTAATTAAAATTCGTTAATTACAGGTTGTCACATTCTCCCCCTGTTGCAGAAATTCCATCCTCGAAATTTAGACTATGTTATTTCCTTGGAGTTATGACGTTCCTAGGTAAGTCCGAATAATACCAAAGTGAGTGATTGTGTAATCGAATCAAGACTTATTCAGATTACATGAATGTAAGTACATTTTGCGTCAATGAGAATCTAATGGTCCGAATGAGTTTGTTCCAAAAATCAAGGTCAAGTGAACGAAGCGTAGTGATACTAGCCCCAATGCGACCAAGTTTACGGAGTTCAACAAAAGAGGAATTTCGACCAACAGAATTCCAAATGAACATTCACAATATACAAATCAATTTTTGAAACAATAGAATTCACTACCAACGGAAACTTGCGTTGGTTGTTATATGATTGAAACTCGAATTCAACAAGTTCAAAAAAAAATTAGAATCATAAAAATGATTTGTCAACAATCGAACTGTTAAATGAATAAAATCAACGTGTTGGCATTATTGAGTTGCTAGGATACACCGAAATGAAATACAACCAAACCTGGTGTATCATCGCCTTAATACATAGTTGCATTAAGACTACTTGAATGATATGTCAAACGAAAAGCATATACCATTTCACATGAGATGGCTGATCGTGATTAGCACAAGCTTCAAGTTTATACCGACGCCACAAGGTGTCGTAGTAAATGAAACAATTCAATAATAGAGGTGATCGAACAAGCATCACCTGTGCTTTGCATGAAACGCTCGATGATGATTAGCCCAAGATATAAGTTTATACCGACACCACAAGCTGTTGTAGTGATTGAAATAATTCAATAATAGCGGTGATCAAACAAATATCACCGTGTTTGAAATCAAATGAAGGCCCAACGAAGTAAATTTGAATGCTCGTTTCAACAAATCTCATAGGATTTTCAATTGATAATGAAACAAATAAATAATGTTTTCGATCGAAGATGGAAAGCAATGTTGGTACACAATGTGTATCGCCTTTGTCATCAGTCTAGGTCATGTCAGTAGCTTGTAATAGGGTTTAAAGCGTAAAAGTTAATGTTATGTGTGTATGTAAGTCATTTCGCACGAAATGGATTATGTAAGGCCATTTCGCACGAAATGAACTTTGCCATTTCGTACGAAATGGACTTGCCATCTTGTGCGAAATGGATTCCCTATAAATAGGGATGTTGGGTGTTCCATTTGTAACGGTTCGGTGAAAGTTGTCACGAAGTGCTGTCAAATTCTCTGCGTGTATTAACGTCTAAAATCAATGGAAAACCAGTTTAAAGTGTATTTCTCTGCTTCTACTCATATTCTAACACCGATTCTCAGTTACTAGATTGTTTCCGCCTCTCTAGTGACCTAGATTTAACTCAGACCGACTCATTTAGGTCGAATATCGATCCTACAAGTGGTATCAGAGCTCAGGATGAGTCAAATCGGCTGAATCAGTGCTTTGAATGGTTTAGAACTCTTTACTTCTACTCATTCTTGGATTTTTGAACGATTCCACAGACAAAATGGACTGAGATTTGGATATAACGTGTAAAACACCATTTTAATCAATCCTTCAAAGTTACAGACCTTAATTCGGACTAAAATTGATCAAAAAGTGCCAAAAACATCATTTCGTGTGAAAATGTATCATTTAGTATGAAAATTGTGTCCATTCCATACGAAATGAACCATTTCGTGTGAAGTTTTACCATTTCGCTTGAAAATCCGGATTGCCTGATAATTTCGCACGAATTGGAACCTTGTTACTCATTTGGAACGAAATGGCATTCCAATTCGTTTGAAATTGTCATTTCGCTTGAAAGATCATTTCGTTCGAATTCATTCCGTTTAAAATCAGTCCATTTCATTTGAAAGTTCATTCCGTTTGAAAATCCAAACCGTGTGGAAGTCATTTCGTTTGAAAAGTGATTTTTTCAAAAACTTAGAAAATTATTTGAAACTGTTTTCATAGTTTAAAATGGATAACCAAGAATTTTATACCATGTTTTCCAGAGGGGGAGTTTGTTGGTACACAATGTCTATCGCCTATGTCGTCAGTCTAGGTCGTGTTAGTAGCTTGTAATAGGGTTTAAAGTGTAAAAGTTAATGTTATGTGTGTATGTAAGCCATTTCGCACGAAATGAACTTTGCCATTTCGTACGAAATGGACTTGCCATCTCGTGCGAAATGGATTCCCCATAAATAGGGATGTTGGGTTTTCCATTTGTAACGGTTCGGTGAAAGTTTTCACGAAGTGCTGTCAAATTCTCTGCGTGTATTAATGTCTAAAATCACTGGAAAACCAGTTTAAAGAGTATTTCTCTGCTTCTACTCACATTCTAACACTGATTCACAGTTACTAGATTGTTTCTGCCTCTCTAGTGACCTAGATTTGACTCAGACCAACTCATTTAGGTCGAATATCGATCCTAAAATGGATAACCAAGAATTTTATAACATGTTTTTTGGAGGGGGAATGACAGCATCTCAAACACCAGCGAGTATTGTTCAGAACGTAAACATGGAGAACGAGCTTGGTACAATGCAAAAGCCACCAAAATTAATGAACATTGACGAATATTCAGGGTGGTCAGAGAGGTTTAAAACCTGGGTACAGGCAAATCATTTTGAGTGTTGGATGAAAATTGAGTCAAAGTATGTACCTCCGACGAATGGAGCGGGTATTGAGAAAACACTTAATCAGTTAACTCCGGTTGAACTTGATAGTTTTAAAGCTGAAAAGAAAATGATGAGTATCTTGCAACAGGCAATCAAAGAAGATATCTTGGTTTTGCTACAAAATCAAAGTGACTCGCAGTCTATCTGGAATTCACTAAAAGTCTAGTTTCTTGGAAGTGTTTCGATGATAAAGAGCAAGACAGCATTGCTGAAAAAGGAATTTGATATGTTTACTGCTATCAAGGATGAGTCAACAAAAGAGTTGATCCAGAGATATTGTCATTTGGTTGTAGAAATGAAGCGTTTGAGCATTACCAAAACAGATGAAGAATGGGTTGACAAGCTGGCAGATGCTTTACCGTATGATGAATGGGGCACATATTTGTTGGTTTTGAAAAATAACTTGGAGTATTTTGGTTTCAATCTTAGCACGTTCATCGAGAAAATTGAATCGCATGAGCTTGAACTTAAAAATATCAGAAAAATGAAATCTACTAATATACAACAAGCTGTTCAGTTGTACTACAAAGGAAGCTCATCAGCAACATCTACCCCAAGTCCAAAAATTCAGACAGCATTTAGTGCTGATTCTACATAAGGAGGTTCTCAAAGCACACCAAGCAACAGTCATTCACCGTTTACAAGCTTCGAACCAAATCCTAAGGTTCAAGAACAAGTGTCTCCTCAAAGTTCATCAAGTTCAAATAATCAGAGTTATGTTTCTGGGGTACAGTGCAATATTGATGTAAACATAAAAAATGGTCAAGATTTTACAGAAGCGGCTGCAAAGCAACATATCGCACTATTAGCTTCCGTTCTTGAATCATATGAGAGTTTAGTTGCTGGAAGGATCGGTAATCCAGACATGACAAAGGAGGATTACGATCAAATTGATCCTGAAGAATTAGAGCTTATTGATATCAAGTGGGGAATGGCGAGCTTAGTGAGGAGAGCACAAAGGTTTATGGAAATAACCGGACGAAACAGTCTCGCAGGACCTGATTGTAAGCTTGGATTTGACAAAGCAAAGGTTACATGCTTTAAATGCAAAGAAAAAGGGCATTTCAAACGCGAATGTCCAAATAGGGAAGTAAACAACCATCAGAATCCATTCACAAATGACTACTACCGACAAGCAATTTATCACAAAAATAGTCAACAACCTTTTAACCCAAGACCTCAAATTGAAAACAAAGCAGAAAAGGCTCTTTTGGTTAATCAGGATGATGAGAAGATGCCGGAAGGGTTTAGTTGGGATAAATATATTCCTGGTGAGGGTCTTGCTATGATGGCGGAGATTATTGAAGAGCCAGAATGTGTTGTTGAAGCTAAGGAAGTTGGAGAAGTGATGAGTGAAGAGAGTCTGGTAGAGCTTGAAGAGGCAGCAGCAGAAGTCTATTATTATCAATTAGAACATGAGGTTATTGCTAATTCTTTTAAATCTATAATGCCTCCTAACATGTTTGATTCTTTTGCAGGATTCTTCAGCGAGCCAACTACAGGTTTTTGTCCACAATATGATGTCGAAAAAGCTCCAGTTGAAGAAATCATAGATGTTTCTAAAGAGATGAATGAAGAAACTCTGGAGGAGATAGCTGACAAGGCGCTGATGGTCAAGCTGAAAGAGGTAGACAAAACTCAAGAGTCAGTGTCTGTCAAAACGGAGTATGTCAAAACAGAGTATGTCAAAACGGAGTCTGTCGAAATGGAGTCTGTCAAAACGGAGTCTGTCGAAACAGAGTCAATCAAAAAGGAGTCAGTCGAAAAGGAGTCCGAGTTCAAATCAGAAAATCTGGATATCAAATCAGGAGAAAAATCAGAGTCTGAGTCTGACGGGTTTGGTAAAACAGAAATTAAAACTGATAAAGAAGAAAAGGTTTTTGAAAAGATTAATCCAATTCCTGAAACACCATGCGAAAACTGTTTAAAACCCTTCATGGATTGTCTTGAAAAAGACAAACAGTTTCAAGAATTGAAGAAATATATTGACAACGTAAAATTTGATCTTAATGATGTGAAAGAAGCTTATGACACTTTATCACGTTCAATCAAAATGATTCAAAAGGAAAGTATAGAAAATGATAAAGCTACTAAGTTGTTCAAAGAAACTGTCATGGAAAAGCAGATAGAGATTAACATTCATCTGGACACAATCGCATCTTTGAAAAAGGAACTTGAATTGATGCGTATTGAAAAAGAAAGAGTTGATAAGAAATTGATCATTTATATTGCTTCATCTTATGTGATTGATCAAATTGTTCCTCAA
This sequence comes from Helianthus tuberosus, assembly GCA_030545235.1. Classification (NCBI taxonomy): domain Eukaryota; kingdom Viridiplantae; phylum Streptophyta; class Magnoliopsida; order Asterales; family Asteraceae; genus Helianthus; species Helianthus tuberosus. Next base: position 154,921 of record JARYGA010015149.1, read on the forward strand.
CTATCTGATGTTAAACCTGCTTTAAACAATGTTCCACCCCCAATGTGGAATCATTATACACAGAAATATCCAGATGGGGTGGAAACAACTTTGAATCTTAAGTTGAGAACTGTAGAGAATGAGTTACCAGAAAACATTGATATTACATTCTCTCCATCTAACACTGACAACGAGTCACAAGTGATTAAAACTATTATTGATCAAGTGTTGGATGAAGAAAGTGATAACTCTGATTTCGAAACGGTTAAAACTCATTTGGAGAATTCCAATTCTGATTCTGAAGATGACGGAAATTTTCTGGATAGATTCATCCCAAAATCAGATAAAGTTGTGGATGACGATTCGATCATTGTGGTTTACACAATGACCGGAACTGACAAACTCTATACTGATTTTGAGTATCCAATTCAGAATGCAAAATTGGAAAATGTTGATAACGTGTTCAAACTTGTGGAAATTGATATTTCGGAAGTTAACAACAATGCATTTTTATCAAAACCAAAAAAATCCTTTGTGAAACAACAACCAAACAACCCGGGAAAGAAAGAATGGGTGGGTAACAATGGTCATAACAAAAGACATGGTAACAATTTCAAAAAGAAAGGTGTCGGTTTTGAGAAGAAAATGGCTAAAAAGGAGGTTAAGCCAAAAGAAAAGTTGAGTGATGTATTTGTTGCAGGAAAGAACACAGTTGCTGAAAAAGATTATATCTTTAGTCAGAAAGCAATTGACAATTTCAATGCAGCGAAAAAGATGAAAGATGAGACCAACAGATCCACTTTTGTCGAATATGACAAAAGAATCTGTTATCGCTACAATGAAATTGGTCACATGGCCAAATAGTGTGTTAAGAAGATTGAAAAACCAGTTTTCCAGAAACCCAAACCTAAAACTTCAAATGATGTTAAGGGTAAAACACCGATGGTTTCCCCCGTGTGTATTCTGAAATACGGTAAATCTTTGAAGTCCGAAGACAAGCCAAAATCAACCTTTGAGATTGGTGAATCTTCAAAATCTCCAAAGACTTCAAAGATTTATCCTAAAACGAAGATTTTTCAAAATCAATCATGGGTGGAGAAACCCAAACAATCGTTTGAAGAAAAGAAAATGGAAAAGGTTTTAAAATCTGAGCCAACAGTTGCTGTAACTAACAATGAAAATCTTGAGTTTGAATTGGACAAATTGATTGAGGAATTCCCACCAATCAAGGAGGGAGATCTAAAATCAAAGTCAAAACCTGTTGTTCCAAACGTTGTCTTCAACATTCCAAAAGTTGACGTAGGTTATGATCTTGTATTTGGTAGTGTTCCAAATGTGAAGAAATCTTGGGCATCGTTGTTTGAGTGAATGTATTTGACGTATGCAGGGGCTTCCAAGGTCGATCATCTCCAAGTGGATCATGGATAGCGGCGCCTCGAGGCATATGATTGGGATGTTAGCACTACTCTATGATTTCAAATCAATTAATGGAGGATATGTTGGCTTTGCGGGAACTCAGGGAGGAGGAATCGTTGGTGAAGGAATTCTTACCAATGGAGTTGTAACGTTTGATAAAGTGAACTACATTGTTGAACTTGAAAACAATTTGTTGAGCATATCGCAGATTTGTGACAAGTCGTTCACAGTTCATTTTACAAAAAATGAGTGTTTGATCATTAAACCAGGTTTTAAAATTCCAGAAGATTTGGTGTTGATGCCTGCTCCTCGTGAAAACGATTTATATGTCCTAGACATGAGCGTCGCAACAACATCAGACAAAAAGAAACAATGTTTTGTGTCTAAAACAAAAGCAACTGAAAAAGAATCAATAATGTGGCATCGTAAGATGGGTCACATTCATGTGAGAAAAATGAATTTCTTAGTTCACAATGATATTGTTGAGGGTGTTAATTTGAAAAATTTCCATCTGAATGATGTTTGTGTAGAATGCAAGAAGGGTAAGCAAACAAAGAAGTCACACCCAAAGAAGCTCTTGAACTCCATCAGACTACCGCTCGAACGACTCCATACGGATCTGTTCGGACCAGTAAATGTGAAGAGCGTTAGTGGAGATCTGTATTGTTTAGTCGTTACTGACGACTTTTCAAGATTCTCCTGGGTGATGTGACTCGTTGATGATTTTATTCAAAAAGATGGAGACGATGTACAAACTGCTGATCAGAAGAATTCGAAGCGACAACGGAACAGAGTTTAAAAACAATCGTATGCTCGAGTTTTGCAATGACAAAGGCATTCTTCATGAATTCAGCGCACCGTATACTCCACAACAAAACGGTGTCGCAGAACGAAAGAATCACACACTGATCGAAACAGCTCGAATTATGCTAGCTGATTCCAAATTGCCGATATTCTTTTGGAGTGAAGCAGTTGCTGCAGCATGTTACACGTTAAATCGTGTTCTTACAGTAAAGAAGTACAAGAAAACCTGCTTCGAATTACTTCATACCTATAAACCAAATCTGAAATTTTTAGAACCTTTTGGATCACCATGTACATTTATTGATCCAGATGGTAAATTTGGTGCAAAAGTTAATGAAGGTTTTTTTGTAGGTTATGCAAGTCCATTGAAGAGAGTATTTGTTCCATATCTGGGGAAGATTATACAAGTTCAGCATGTCGACTGTCAACGGTTTACTGCTCCGGAACAACTTCTCGAAAACAGATTGCTTTTTTATTATGATAAACTCTGGGAGTCTTTCCAGTTGCCGACTGAACCAAGTGAGGAGGAACTAGTATTATTATACCAATATCAGCAATCTATGTCCCAAGAACAAGTGCCAAGACCGTTGGTAGTTTCTCAGCCCACCGTGGGTGCAAATGATCATGAGGCCGGTCCAAGTGGAACAACACACAAAACCCCAAAAGAACCAGCTCCAACATTTGATCAATCTGACGACTCAGAATCGGAACCCGATCCGATTTTTGACGAGGAACCAAATGTTGCAACTTCAGAAGCTGTGGATCACACGGGTGATCAGGATATCACAAACTTGCAATCGGAAGTGAGCGTGCCAGACACAGTCATGCCAAGAACTTTGTCTTATCATCCATCAGAACAAATCATTGGAGATCTTCAAAGTGGAGTGAAAACGCGCGATCAAATCAACAAAGGGCTTACATGTTTTTATTCATCTATCGCTCCTTTACAAGTAGACTTCTCATTGAAATGTTTTATCTCACAGGTAGCGCCGAGAACATACAAAGAAGCATTGACCGAGGAAAGCTGGGTAAATACGATGCAGGAGGAGCTTCTACAATTTCAGAAACTTGGAGTGTGGAGGTTGATTGATCTTCCTGAAGATCAGAAGCTGATCAAGACCAAGTGGGTCTTCAAGTGTAAACGAGATGATAGAGGGGTGATCGTGAGAAACAAAGCACGATTGGTAGTCCAAGGTTTTAGTCAGCAAGAAGGTATCGACTTTACTAAAGTATATGCGCCTGTTGCTCGACTCGAGGCAATTAGAATCTTCCTGGCATTCGCGTCTCGGAAAGGATTCAAGGTATACCAATTGGATGTTAAATCTGCATTCCTTGATGGAAAGATCAAAGAAGAAGTGTACGTCGGACAACCGCCGGGTTTCACCGATCCAGTGCACAAAGATAAGATCTATCTACTCGACAAAGCGCTTTACGGATTACACCAGGCCCCGAGAGCCTGGTACGAGACGCTTTCCCAACATCTGCTAGACAACGGGTTCATCAGAGGGACTGTCGATAGCACTTTGTTCACAAAAGAGGTTGCTGGTCATCTAATCATCGTGCAGATATACGTGGATGACATAATCTTCGGTTCGACAGACGACGAATTATGCAAAGAGTTTGAGAAGGTTATGAAGAAAAAGTTTGAAATGAGTTCGATGGGGAAGATGAAGTTCTTCCTAGGGCATCAGGTTGAGCATATGCCAGAAGGAATCTTCATACACCAGACAAAATACGTGAATGATGTGCTTGACAAGTTCAATATGTTTGAATCATCTCCAATCTCAACCCCTGGCTCAAAATCAGGGGATATGTCCGGATGAAAGCGGTGAAAAAGTGGATGAGATGCACTATCGGTCGATCATTGGTTCATTAATGTATCTGACAGCGTCAAGACCGGACATCATGTATCCAACGTGCCTCTGCGCCTGATATCAGTCTAGCCCGAGACAGTCACACATGATGATTATGAAGAGAATTTTACGGTATCTTAAAGGTTGCCCAAGCACCGGCTTGTGGTATCCTAAATCTGGTGACTTTTCTCTTACTGGTTATGCTGATTCTGACTTCGGGAGCTGTAAGCTTAATGAAAAGTCCACAACTGCTGGCTGTCAGTTCTTTGGAACTCGACTTGTTACTTGGCAATGCAAGAAACAAACCACAGTCGCTCTCTCAACCAGTGAGGCTGAATACGTTTCAGCTTCCAGCTGTTGCTCTCAGATCATCTGGATCCAGCAGCAGATGATGGACTATGGTTTGCAGTTCTTAGACACGCCAATATTTGTGGATAATGAGGCAGCCATAAATATAACTAAAAATCTGGTTCATCACTCTAAAACAAAACATATTGAGATTCGACATCATTTCATCCGTGATTGCTACGAGAAGAAATTGATTCGAATTGATCATATACACACCGATGATCAGAGAGCTGATTTTTACATAAAACCCTTTGATAAAACGAGATTTAACTATCTTTTAAAATTGAACGGGTTGAAAATTTTGTTTTCTGGGAGGGTTGTTGAGTGTGAAGCCGAGGAGGACGGCGATCAGAAGTGATCTGCGTCTTGTTGTCAAGTTTCTGTACAGTTTTTTATTTTCTGCTTTTGATAAAACCAAAAACACAAAAATATGTTTTTTATTTTAGGGGGAGAAAGTTTTCAGAAAATACAAAAACATGATAAAATTTCAAAATCCAAAAACAGTGAAAAAGGCAAAACGAGTTTGTGTAAAAAGGGGAAATGATAGTACATCAGCTAGACAGTTGCGGTACGCTAAAGAAATATATAGTTTAAAAGTGTTAAGCAGTCTCGCTGATGATGTGCTGGTAGGTTTTTACACATTTAGTAAGTTTGTTCGGGATATAAACCTAAATCACAACTTGCTTATTACGTGGGGAACATCTCTCGGATATATAGGTAACCCCTGAAATCCTGTTTGAAAGGCTCTATTTCTGACATACTAGGTCTTTGTACGTCTTGATATCTGGGGTATTATACCAGGACTTCTGATTTTGCGGGAGCAATAGCCTAGTCCTCGTATAATACTTTGCACTGCTTTAAATCTTAAAGCCCGCCCTCAGCATAAAAAATGATGAAACATTGAAAAATGCTAATCATGTGCTGTTGTAAAGAAGATCCCCAAGGGGGACCCACCTAAAAGTCGAGCCATCATCTCTCTGATTTTGCGGAAGCAATAGCCTGAGCTCTCATGGCCTCGCATTAACCCAATTACAGATATCATTAGTGTGCACTCACCTGTAAGACTGAATATAGTGGTCTGGATACGGGAGTATATTCTGAGGTGGTACACGCGTATAAGTTAAGCCTTAAAACAACTAATTCGTATCCTGAACAGATTGAAATTTGTGTCAGAATTTAAATTGGATCAGTATATCGGCAATCACAGTGAATTGTTTAATGCTTAGTATGAAAGCAAAGCTTAACGGTACTTGTATCTTGTCCGCAGCTGATATGATCCCCTAACACGCTCACAAAAAAATATGTGTGTACAGTTTAGTGTTTATCAAAATCAAAAAAATATTTCCTGTTTGTTTAGCAAAATAGTATAAAATCCAAAAAGATTTGATTTTCATCTTATTTTCGACAACGGACGTTGGGGATCTGATGATTAAAGTCTTATAATGCTAAACAAGTTGGATCATGTGGGTTGGATAAGCAAAAGTTTGTGAAAAGGTGTTGGAAATTGCTCGAAATGTTTAAAAGTTCATTAATTTGAACTTAAAATTGTTTCAAAAAGTCAGCAAGTTTATAATTTAGTCAGCCAGGGTCATTAACTTGGACTTGGCAGGCTAAACAGTTGACCAGGGTCATTAACTTGGACTTGGTTAACTAGGTGTGATAGTAAAAAGTCAAAAATAATCAAAAAGATAAAAATTTGAAAAATTTTGAAAAATTGAAATTTCAAACGAAATGACCATTTCGCACGAAATGGCCATATCGTTTCAAATGTCCATATCATTTGAAATTGTCACATTGCCTCAATGTCCATTTCGTACGAAATGGACATGTCTATATAAAGGAGTCCATATCGCTTGAAACTCTCAGTTTCTCCATTCCGTTTCAAAAACACTGTCAAAAGCGATTTCAAGCGATTTGAAGAGTTAATCGATTTTAAGCCGAAATCTATTGATCTTGTTGCTCGTAATCTGTGTATAAGTTGGTTGGTACAACTTATAACATGGGAAAGGTGAGGATTCATGTTAAATTAAACCAGATCTGTTGAAATCGCATGTTTACGGAAGAACAGGACTTTTGAATCTTAGATCTAGGGTTGTTTAATAGTCTAAAATCAATAATAATTATATCTGTGTGTTCAGAATATGTTGTAGATCAGATTTAGGTTTTCAATTTGAACCAGAATTCTTGAAATTGTTTGAACTTCGATGAATTGATCTTCGAACATTAGATCTAGGATGATCGGTTGGTCTAAAATGAACAATAAACCCATCCATGTACTCGGAATCTGTTAAAGAACAAATCTTGGGTTTCAATTTCATCATCAAAACAAGTTTTAAACATTTGCAAATCACTGTTCATGAACCAGATTTCAAACGAAATGGCTCATTGGTTAATGTTACCAAATCATGCGAAATGGCCATAGCGCTTGAAACATCATTTCGCTTGAAATAGCCTTTTCGTTTGAAAGTCAAACTGTTTGAAAACTGGCCATTCTGTTTGACATCCATTTCGTTTGAAACTGGCCATTCCGTTTGAGACCCATTTCGCTTGAAATTCATTTCGTGTGAAGCATGTTTTGTGTTGAAAAATTGTTCAAAGTGTCTAACTTGTGTTTCTGTTGATTGTGTTTATATTTCAGGCTTCGAATGTGTAGTTTGATCCTTTACATAACATCTGTTGTGTTTATGATGAAAAGCTTCCAAAGATGGTTGTATTCAAAGAGATTCTGGAATTCATGAAGAGTTTACCTATCCAAAAGGCATTGATGAATCAACATAATGTTTTCAAATCTCATATTGAACGTTTCTGGAAGAATGCTAAGTGTGATGAAGAAAGTAAAGTAATAACTTCAACTGTTAGCTTAAATGGTGAAGATAAAGAGATTGTCATCACAGAACAACTCGTCCGTGAAGTGTTAGATTTTCCGGATGATGAAAATTCACCAAAGAAGTTTCCAGAGAGAATGGTTAAGGGATGTATGTTGAGGATGGGGTATAATGGTCCGTTGAACAGTGCAAACTATTTGAAATCGTGTTTCTTAAAACCTTATAAATTTTTCATCCATTCAGTGATTCACGCTCTCAGTCATAGAAAGGGTGGTTATGATGTGATGAGAGATTACCAGATGAATATGGTGACTGCATTAGTGTTGAACAAAAAGTACAATTTTTCAAAAATTATTTTCCATTACATGAAAGAAAACATTACATCAGACAGTAAAACCTGGATATATCCGAGATTTTTACAAATGATTCTTGATCATGCTTATCCGGATCTAGTGAAAGATGAAGATAATGATTTATTGGCGTTGTATCACATGGATAACGAGACATTGATCATGTTATCCATGTATCACAAAAATCATCCAGAATAAAAAAACAAAGGCAGAATTCTTTGGATTCATAAAGAGTGCAAATTACGAAGATCAAGATCCAGTTAATCATCTGAAGTGGAGAAACGATGAAGAGATGAAAGAGAAAAGTGCAGCTGATGAATTAACAAAGTTAGCAGAATTCAAAGAAACACGAAATGAATGGTTCACAAAAGAAGAAAAGAAGAAAAGGAGTAGAAAGACAACTCCGAAAGTACAAGCAGAAGCTTCACAACCGAAAAAGAAACGTCAAAAGAAAACTGTTGAAACAATGCTAGTCAATGAACCAGAGGAAGATGATATAGAAGCTGATGCTGAAAGAGATCAAGGTCGTTTATCTCCTGAATCTGAAAAATTATTGAAGTCTCTTACTGAAAATCTGGAAGCTGAGAAAGCAGCTGGTGAGGAAGGTGTCGATGAAGAAAAGAGCTCATCTGATTCAGAGGTTGTTGAAACTGAACGTTGGGAAAAGGTAATTTCTGATAAAGAAAAACAGAAGAAAAGAAAGAGGAGTGCAGATGACGATAAATATGAAACGTATATTCCATCACCAGAGCATGTTCAGGATGTTCAAACACCACTATCTTCTGGAGGTAGGAAGAAATCTAATGCAAGGAAACGTGTTATATCTCCAGCAGTACGCAAATTGAAAATCAAGTTGAAATCAAAGCCTATATCAGAACCACTATCAGAACCACAAGCTGAACCACATCAATCACCACCACAACAACCAGTACCTGATCCTATTCCATTACCACCAAAACAACCATCACCACCACATCAACAATCACCACAATCATCACCACAACTTCGTATGTCTACACCAACTCATGAACAACCTGTTATAACTTCGCCGCACATTCTTCAAACACCACCAACCACACAACCACCAGTATAGACGACTCCTGGATCTGCTGGATTTAAAGATTTTCCTCATATTCCAGATAATATACCTCTTGAAGACATTGGAGATTTTAACTTTGTGACTGATGATGTTGTGAAGAAATTACAAAAGAAAGTGGAAGAGGTGTTAGTGGAGAATAAGAAGTTGGAGATGCATGTCAAGTCTGTCAAAGCTGAAAACTCATCTTTGCTAAAGAAGGTTGAAGCAGATCAAGCTGATATTGATATTCTGAAGGTTCGAATAGCTGAATTAGAATAAGAAAAGGCTCGGAGAGATGAACATAATGAATACTTCAAGCTGAAAAACAAAGAGTTGGAAGCCTTCAATGCAAAGAAAGAACATGAAATGTATATGATGAATAAAGTATTGGAGAGTTTGATCGGAAAGCCTATGGAACAAAGATTTGAAGAGATCCAGCTTGAAGAAGTCAGGGCACGACGTAAGGCTGAGATAGAAGCTGAAATGAAAAACAAAGGCAAAGGTGTTCAAATTGAAGGTGATACTGAAGTGACTGAAAGGGCAATTGTTGTGTCTAAGCCAATAATAGATCCAGAAATGTCTATTGCTAACCCTTATCCTATATCTTCAGTTTCTGGTGTGTTTGATGATGATGTAGAAGTGGATGATATAGGAAATGATAACGATGAAGAAGATGATATTCTGAAAGATGATGCAGAAGATGTTTATTCTGCTTCAAGTGATGATGATGATGATGATGATGATGGCAATGATGACTATGATCAACGTTCTACAGGCATCAAAGTTACTGAAGTGTCTAATGAAGAGAAGATTGATGAATATCTTCATGATGATGCTAATGAAGAACCTGAGAATGCTGAAAGTGAGGGGGAGCATGATGATGCAGAGAATGTTGATGAAAGTAATGATCATGTTTCAAGATTGATTCTCCGTCTTGAGCACGGTGTTGAGGAAGGGGAAATTCTGCACACTTATACTCTAGCAGAGATCATCAAGATGACGCATGTAGATGAAAATGAATTCAATTTGATTTTGAAGAAGAATTGAATAAGTTCGATATCAATCAGTAGCCTGAATACCAGTACAAATACATTGAAGATGCTGATTACGACAGAGTTGAAGTTGAAGATTGTAGTGACGAAGAACAATCTGAGAACGTTCACGTTGATACTTCTAACTTTCTGACGCTTGTAGAATTTTTCAGTCAGGAGAATGAAGATGAGTTAAGAAGGAAAGTTGCTGAATGTGTGAAAAATAAAAGTTTTGATGAAATGTCAAAAGATGAACGTCGTGAAGAAAGAAAGAAATGGTTCAGGAAAGATTATGAGAGGAAGTTCAAAAGGCCGCTGAAGTTTTATAAGAGAGATAGAGAAGTGTCTTTGGGTGATATTATCAGTTGGGGGTATTTGCCGCAAGTGAAAGCCTATGCAATTCAAAGAGAGTTTGGCGTACAGTACTTTGCGTATATTCAAGACATAATGTCTTTGCCATGGTGGGATGTAGAAGAATTGCCCATGGTCAGAACAGTGTCTTATCCTGTCAGGGAACGTGATATTCCTACTTGGGGCTTAATGAAGTATGAAGCGTTCAAAGAATTCAAACACTGGAAGCCGCACTATCCGAAGAAAGTAAAAAGGGTGGATCCAGTAACAGGTGTTGAAGAAATGATCTTGCAGATAAAGAAGCCTAGGGTGATAAAAAATATCCCGTTGCCGAAAATGGAACAGGGTTTTTACAAAGGATTCTTATGTTGGGTGTACAGCTGCATGTCAACTGAAGCTGTGATTACATACAAAGTGGAGAATGAAGTTAGACACATTCATTTGTATGATCCGGTGTAGATTGTAAACTTCTCAGCAAAAGATATCGAGTGTTTATTTCTGAACAAGACTGGCTATAAGAAAGAAGATAAAGATCAAGCCTTGCAGTTTCAGAAAGTTGCAACAATATGTTTTCAGACAGGAATCAATTCTGAAAATGCATGGTCAACTAAGTGGAGGAAGATTGAGAAAGAGGAGGCTCTGGAAGCTGAAAAAGAGAGAAAGGAACGTGAAGAGCTTCGAGGTAAATGGATGAAGATACAATCTGAAGAAAAACTGAAAGCGAGTAAAGAAAATGAAAAATTGAAGAGTTTGTTGAAGAGAAAGCCGAAGCAGAGAGAGGAAAAGTTCAAGTCTCTGTGAAGAAATTTTTGAAGACAGGCAGACTGAAGACTTCGGCAATATCCAAGGGGGAGTTTGTTGGTACACAATGTCTATCGCCTTTGTCATCAGTCTAGGTCGTGTCAGTAACTTGTAATAGGGTTTAAAGTGTAAAAGTTAATGTTATGTGTGTATTGTGACACCTCGGTCACTGCGACCATCAAACAAATACCAAACCAATGAAATATTGTATTTCATACTTGGGATCTGTATAAATATGTGTATCTTTTGCACATATCAATTTTTTTTTGTTCGATTACAAGCTTTAAATCGCTTTCTGGAAGGTTATACGCGATCTGATGCGTAAATATAACCAGTTTAATGCAACGAACACTCTGGAATAGTGAAATAGGTTTAACATACCTTAAATAACCTTTACATAACTTAGAAATAAGTTTTGAAGGCTTTGGTATGACAAAATCAAGTTAAATCGCTTACAGGGACTAAAGTTGACAAGCTGCGAAAGTATGCCAATTTGAACTGTAACAGACATTCCGGAACATGACCATAAGTTAAACACACCTTAAATATCCCTTACATAGCTTAGAAATAGGCTTTGAGGGGTTCGGTGTGCTAAAATAAACTTTTGGGTTATTCAGGGACTAAAAGCGTCAAAAAGTGCACAAGTTTGCATTTTCGCGCATAATTTACGTTCTGAATACATCCGGACATCCAAAAATTTATGTAAGCACTAAAATATTTTATTTTAGTGTTTGGCATAAGAAAAATCCATTCGTCGCGCAATTTGGATTGTTTTTCGCGCTTATGCGCATTCCGTCGTAATTAAGCGAACATCGCGACCGTACGACTAAACGAACCAACATCCGGCATATTTTTGAGCATGTTTCATGTCCACAATGTTTAGGCATCATTTTAGGGCCTTTAAGTTGGCTTGACGGGCCTTAGAAGTGCCGGAAATGAGCTTACACACCAACAGGGACCAAAACTGTCAATATGCAAAACTTGTTTCTGATCAGAAGGGCCAGGCGGCCCGCGTGAAACCTTGGTGTCTCCTTACGCGGCCCGCGTCAATCTCCCAGACCAGATTAACTGAATTTAACAGCTGTTAAGCACTCCCACCTCAATTCCAAGTGTTGTTTCCTGCTTATGGGGGGCCAATATGTTGCACATGAGGTTGCCAACAAGTGTAGGGACAAGATCAAAGCACGTTATTCGATAAACGATCCTAACGGTGGTCCATTTCCTATAAATACCCACCAAATTCACTTGCAAACCCCACTTGAATTCTGAGTTTTTTCTCTAAGTGGTGGTGTTTATACACTTCCTACCTGAGATTACTTGGAAGATCAAACTTGCGGGGACCCTTTGTAAGTGTTCTTTCGTTCTTTTCATTCGTTTTAGCGTTAAAGTCAAACTTTGTTTGACTTTCTGCATTGACCAGTTTATGGTCAACACGAAGTTCGGTTGAACTTCATAACGTGAGCGTAATCACGATGGTTGTAGTCTCTTGTGACTATACCTACTGATTACCACGTTATCTAGGCTCAGTGACGAGTCGTAGTTTCGGCCAAAATGCGCATTTACGCGTATTTTGTAACCAAACTACTCTTAGGTATCAAAACCATTTGTTTTGATATCAAACCTGTTTTCTAAACTTAGTTAAGCATGTTTTAACATGCTTAGCTCGTCACTTTTAGTTTAGTGCTTATATAGATTCGTAAGGTAAGCGATCTAAACAATCGCTTATACTTTCGAAACCGACCCGTTTGGTCGATCATTAGGATCCGACCAAAAACATTAGGTGACCATAGTATATAGGGAATAACCTTCCGAGGTTATACCTTATGGTCGCTTCGTTTAAGTAGTTGTATGATAGGTAGTTTATATGCATTTGGTAAATTACCAAAATGCCCTTTTTACGCCAAAATTCATTTTAAGCATATGTAACATAACTTTTGACATCTAAACTGATTTGGCAACAATATTAGACATGTTAAGGCATATTTTACTTATCATAGGACTAGTTAGGCGTTCCGAACGCGTTTCACGCTAACGACGCGTTAAAGTAGCATAAGCTACCTAAACGGGTCGTAATAGGTCGTAAGCACTTAGGATAGGTTTCATTTTAGTATGTGGGTTTTGTTAAACCATATTACACGAGTTCCCATACTCGTTTGGTTTACGAACCTTCATTCTATCTGAGCCTCCGAGTTAGGTCCGGTTTATTAACATAGTTTACCTATATTAGGTGCCGTTGATTTCCGTGATCTCTAGCATTGTTTGGTTGTTACTCAAGGACTTCTAAGCAATCTCAAGTGACTACATAGACCCCGCTTTTACTGTTTTCAAACTGTTTTGGGGTGGAACACATGTGCCTACTTGTTACTTTCATGCTTTCCTGTTTTCACATCGTATACTTGCTATGTTCATTAGTACACTTATAGTACATGATTTCATTGTGCTTTTGCTATGTATGTCCATTGTGTTCATACTTAGTACATCGTTTTACATTACATTTTATGCTATGTATGTCCATTGTGTGCATACTTAGTACATTGTTTTACATTACATTTTATGCTATGTATGTCCATTGTGTGCATACTTAGTACATCGTTTTACATTAGATTTTATGCTATGTATGTCCATTGTGTGCATACTTAGTACATCGTTTTACATTACATTTTATGCTATGTATGTCCATTGTGTGCATACTTAGTACATCGTTTTACATTACATTTCATGCTATGTATGTCCATTGTGTGCATACTTAGTACATTACTTTACATTACATTTCATGCTATGTATGTCCATTGTGTTCATACTTAGTACATTACTTTACATTACATTTCACGTTATGTATGTTCTTTAGCATACTTAGTGCATTGTCTTACATTACATTTCACGCTATGTATGTTCTTTAGCATACTTAGTGCAGTGTCTTACATTACATATTTAACAATAGACATAAACATTTTGACATTGATATACACAATTTATGATTTACATTAGACATAAACATTTTGATATGGTTTACACAATAACAATTGACAATTTATTTATACATAAACAATTTACATTGGTGGTTTGTTTGGGTAAGTGATTTGAGTAACGAGGCGTGTGTAATATGATACAAGCATGGTGGATACGCCGCTGGTACTTCCTATATATAAGTGCTTGTATGATATTACATGTCGTAACGTTATTTAATTCATTACAGTTTAGACATATTACACCTACAACACAATCTTCACATAAACATTGTTTTACAAATAACTTAACTTATACAAACTCATTTTTACATGGTTATTCACTTAACCATGCATTATTTTGTTATACATATATATATTTCATTTGGTTTATTTATCACTTTTCAAATGATTTATGAAAGCAAACACTCAACAAGATTCATGGCTACTTTTCATCAAACAGTTTCTTTAAACTCAAGTCATGAATCCCATTTTCACAAAACCTATGTACTCGCCGGAATTCTTATGCTGACGTACCTATTTTCACATGTGTTTCAGGAAATGATGCATAGGATTGATCAAGATACACTTAGGCGGACTTGGGCCTTAGTGACAATAAAAGATAGAAGACTAGTTAATTTTGTTATACTTCTTTGTTTGTTAAGACATTGTAACACTTTTAATCAATAAAACAATATTTCAATTTCCACGTGTTATGAAACAATGATTCTGTTACAACACTCCCTGACGTTTCTGCCACGTTTTGTTGTTCCACGTGGTCGGGGTGTGACAGAAAAGTTGGTATCAGAGCTCATGGTTATAGGGAATTAGGTTATTAGTAATGCTTTGACCTAGTCTATAACCTTTCTAGGACCCCAACGCAAGTTATCTTGTGTTTAGATCTTAAAACATGCACGTCACCTATCCTTAGGTGATAACCACGACGAGAACATCAACTCCGAATCCGCTTTGAAAATTAATCATCTGTTTTTGGATGATTGATTACTAGGTTTTGAACCCTCTATTGTAAGGTTTTGAACCCTCTGTTATAAGGGTTTGAACCCCTTTAAGTTTTAAAATTCTCGTCAGCGTTTGGGTCTAAATAATGTGAACACGTGCAAACTGGAAGGGTGAATGCCTGTACCATGAGTTTTCTGTCTAAGGCTAGAGTGTTCGTACAAATCCACATAATCGGACCAGTCACTCTTACCTGGGAACTCTTGGGGTGAGTGTCCACTTATAGGCGAGCATGTCTTCGTGATACATTATGAGGATCTAATTGCTTTGATTCAGCCTTTGTGTGTCGTTTGTTTGCTTCGTAGTTCAAACAAATGACCATCACCCATGATTTTGGTCGGTGATTGTAAATTCCTATTCTTACCCAATGCCATTTCCTTTGTTTTCTCTCTTGTTTCCCCTTTTAGAATGCCTCCACGATGCGAAAATCAGGTAACTATTGAAGAGCTGGCAGTTGTCATTACACAGCAAATGACGGCTGCAATCCCGAACATCGTTGCTCAATGTAACCAAGCCCTCAACAACAATAATGCCCCCTGCAACTTCAAGACGTTCAACTCGGCTAAGCCATCAAAGTTTTCTGGTTCTCAAGGAGCGACTGCACTTCTGCAATGGTTCGAGAGTTTAGAGAGCACCTTCAGGCATGTTCAATGTCCAAACGAGAGAAAGGTAGATTTCGCATCTAGTGTCTTTGAGAAACGGGTTTTGACGTGGTGGAATGGTGTGATGAGAGATAGGGGTGCCGAAGTGGCACTGGCTCAAACGTGGGAAGAACTTCGAGCTCTGATGATGAAGGAATTCTGTCCTCGTCACGAGATCAGGGCCTTGGAAAGGGAATTCAACGATCTTAAGCAAGACAGCGGTGAACATCGAGCATACACTGATCGATATGAGGAGCTGAGCCTGTTGTGTCCTACCATGGTTACGCCTTTGGATAAGGCGATCGAAAAATACATTGATGGTCTCCCTGACTCAGTTCAGGACATTGTTACTGGTAGTAACCCCACTACGGTTAGGCAGGCCATAGAGCTATCTGCTACCTTGACTGAATCTCAAATCAGGACAGGTAAACTTTCCCGAAAAGGTGATAAGAAACCAATCGAGGAATCAAAGACCATGGATGAGCAGAATGGATCCCCTAAGAGGTCAAAGAAGTGAAAAGCTTCTCAGAACTTCGCCGTGGTCACTCACAATGGTCAAGCCGTCCCCAACCAACCAGCTCAACCCCCTGCTAGGAAGCCATACAATGGAACTGCACCCTTGTGCAACCAATGTAGCCTCCATCATCATGCCAATGTAAAGTGCCGCAAATGCCAAACTTGTGGACTTATAGGCCATACAGCAAGAGTTTGCCCAGCTGTAGCTGCACCACACCAAGCTGGCAACAATCCTGCTCAAGGTCGTTTCCTACCAGGTTCTTGCTTCAACTGTGGCGAGATGGGCCATTTCCAAAGAAACTGCCCAAAGCTTGCTAATGCGAATCCAGCGCAGGGATGAGCATCTGACCGAATGGAAGACAACGTTGTTTAGAAATAATCAAGCCTTATGTATTATTTTCTTTTGTTGTCAAGGTCCATGAAACAGTTGTTATCATTGTTAATAAATAAATCTTTTATTTACATTGCAATATGTGGTTGTATGTATAAACAACATATCCCTTACAATACCGATAATCAAGGAACCGTATTCCTTGAAGAACAAACTACCCCCAAAATTTTCCCATTCTATGATCTCTTGCGTTCTCCACAAAATTCCTAAGTACCCGTTTCATCCAAGGATACGAAGTACAAGGCGCAAGTTACAACACTGGATGAATACCCAAAGTACCACTATAAATCCTTAATAAGGTACCTAAGGGTATTTCCGTAAGTCCTTGATTGTTGTATACCTTAATTCGAATGTGGTGATTCTTTGTAATCAAAAATCGAATTTTTGGAAGATCATTCTATCTTTTCAGATAGATCCTAGAGGACATTGAAGTCCATCGGCTGGTTTCCTGGTGTACCTTGAATATCCATATTCAATCGATAACAAGTTAATAACAAATAAATAATCAAGTTAAACAACTATGTGATTATGTGCTTATGTGTTCCCTCTTATGTTTTGTGTGATCCGAATCATGTTATCCAAATCCTCGTAGAATCTTCCATATCTACGTATAAGGGATTATAGTAGGATACCCAGAAGTACTACATAAAATCCTTAATGGACTTCTACGTTGTAGTTAAGTCCCTTGGATTATAAAGTACTACTCCATAATTAGACCCCTTGAGTGGTCTAGTTAAACAGATTGATCCAAAAATCTGGTTAGGAACATCATGTGATGATATAGCTGGAAAGACTCCTTGGTGGTCTAATTAAAGAGATCATCTGTCGATCTAATTAAAAGGACCCTATGGTAGTCTAGTTACCCTCATCACAGGTTTGATTTTCTTCACCTAAACATTACAAGACAAACTGTGCGGACTGTGTAAGGAATTACGTAATTATGGATGCATACATAATTATGGAATTTAGTGCACAGAAACCACAGCAAGTTTTGTCATGGGCCTAGAGTTAACTCTATTCATTTCCATTTCTGAGGAAGCAACCGTTGAAAATGACTCCGTTTGTTCATTTTCGTTTCTGAAGATTGTCCGTTGAGGAAATGAATATCCGTTTGATTATCCTTTTCATTTCCATTTCTGAGGAAGCAACCGTTGAAAATGACTCCGTTTGTTCATTTTCGTTTCTGAAGATTGTCCGTTGAGGAAATGAATATCCGTTTGATTATCCTTTTCATTTCCATTTATGAGGAAGCAACCGTTGAAAATGACTCTGTTTGTTCATTTTCGTTTCTGAAGATTGTTCGTTGAGGAAATGAATATCCGTTTGATTATCCTTTTCATTTCCATTTCTGAGGAAGCACCCGTTGAAAATGACTCCGTTGTTCATTTTCGTTTCTGAAGATTTTCCGTTGAGGAAATGAATATCCGTTTGATTATCCTTTTCATTTCCATTTCTGAGGAAGCAACCGTTGAAAATGACTCTGTTTGTTCATTTTCGTTTCTGAAGATTGTCCGTTGAGGAAATGAATATCCGTTTGAATATCCTTTTCATTTCCATTTCCATTTCTGAGGAAGCAACCATTGAAAATGACTCTGTTTATTCATTTTCGTTTCTGAAGATTGCCCGTTGAGGAAATGAATATCCATTTAATTATCCTTTACATTTCCATTTCTGAGGAAGCAACCGTTGAAAATGACTACGTTTGTTCATTTTTGTTTCTGAAGATTGTCCATTGAGGAAATGAATATCCGTTTGATTATCCTTATCATTTCCGTTTCTGAGGAAGCAACCGTTGAAAATGACTCCGTCTGTTCATTTTCTTTTCTGAAGATTGGCCGTTGAGGAAATGAACCCCCGTTTGTTTATTCCTTCATTTCCGCTTCTGAAGAATACTCGTTTAGGAAAATGACTCCATTTGTTCATTTTCGTTTCTGAAGAATGTCCGTTAAGGAGATGACGGGATTATGCCTTGCTTATCTTTGATGGTTATAAACACAAAGTCACAGACAGAGCCCTACGAATAAATTTCGGGACGAAATTTCCTAAAGTAGGGGAGACTGTGACACCTGGGTCACTGCGACCATCAAACAAATACCAAACCAATGAAATATTGTATTTCATACTTGGGATCTGTATAAATATGTGTATCTTTTGCACATATCAATTTTTTTTGTTCGATTACAAGCTTTAAATCGCTTTTTGGAAGGTTATACGCGATCTGATGCGTAAATATAACCATTTTAATGCAACGAACACTCCGGAATAGTGAAATAGGTTTAACATACCTTAAATAACATTTACATAACTTAGAAATAAGTTTTGAAGGCTTTGGTATGACAAAATCAAGTTAAATCGCTTACAGGGACTAAAGTTGACAAACTGCGAAAGTATGCCAATTTGAACTGTAACAGACATTCTGGAACATGACCATAAGTTAAACACACCTTAAATATCCTTTACATAGCTTAGAAATAGGCTTTGAGGGGTTCGGTGTGCTAAAATAAACTTTTGGGTCATTCAGGGACTAAAAGCGTCAAAAAGTGCACAAGTTTGCATTTTCGCGCATAATTTACGTTCTGAATACATTCGGACATCCAAAAATTTATGTAAGCACTAAAATATTTTATTTTAGTGTTTGGCATAAGAAAAATCCATTCGTCGTGCAATTTGGATCGTTTTTCGCGCTTATGCGCATTCCGTCGTAATTAAGCGAACATCGCGACCGTACGACTAAACGAACCAACATCCGGCATATTTTTGAGCATGTTTCATGTCCACAATGTTTAGGCATCATTTTAGAGCCTTTAAGTTGGCTTGACGGGCCTTAGAAGTGCCAGAAATGAGCTTAAACACCAACAGGGACCAAAACTGTCAATATGCAAAACTTGTTTCTGATCAGAAGGGCCAGGTGGCCCGCGTGAGACCTTGTTGTCTCCTTACGCAGCCCACGTCAGTCTCCTAGACCAGATTAACTGAATTTAACAGCTGTTAACAGCTGTTAAGCACTCCCACCTCAATTCTAAGTGTTGTTTCCTGCTTATGGGGGGACCAATATGTTGCACATGAGGTTGCCAACAAGTGTAGGGACAAGATCAAAGCACGTTATTCGATAAACGATCCTAACGGTGGTCCATTTCCTATAAATACCCACCAAATTCACTTGCAAAACCCACTTGAATTCTGAGTTTCTCTCTAAGTGGTGGTGTTTATACACTTCCTACCTGAGATTACTTGGAAGATCAAACTTGCGGGGACCCTTTGTAAGTGTTCTTTCGTTCTTTTCATTCGTTTTAGCGTTAAAGTCAAACTTTGTTTGACTTTCTGCATTGACCAGTTTATGGTCAACACGAAGTTCGGTTGAACTTCATAACGTGATCGTAATAACGATGGTTATAGTCTCTTGTGACTATACCTACTGATTACCACGTTATCTAGGCTCAGTGACGAGTCGTAGTTTCTGCCAAAATGCGCATTTACGCGTATTTTGTAACCAAACAACTCTTAGGTATCAAAACCGTTTGTTTTGATATCAAACCTATTTTCTAAACTTAGTTAAGCATGTTTTAACATGCTTAGCTCGTCACTTTTAGTTTAGTGCTTATATAGGGTCGTAAGGTAAGCGATCTAAACAATCGCTTATACTTTGGAACCCGACCCGTTTGGTCGATCATTAGGATCCGACCAAACACATTAGGTGACCATAGTATATAGGGAATAACCTTCCGAGGTTATACCTTATGGTCGCTTCGTTTAAGTAGTTGTATGATAGGTAGTTTATACGCCTTTGGTAAATTACCAAAATGCCCTTTTTACGCCAAAATTCATTTTAAGCATATGTAACATAACTTTTGACATCTAAACTGATTTGGCAACGATATTAGACATGCTAAGGCATATTTTACTTATCATAGGACTAGTTAGGCGTTCCGAACGCGTTTAACGCTAACGACGCGTTAAAGTAGCATAAGCTACTTAAATGGGTCGTAATGGGTCGTAAGCACTTAGGATAGGTTTCATTTTATTATGTGGGTTTTGTTAAACCATATTACACGAGTTCCCATACTCGTTTGGTTTACGAACCTTCATTCTATCCGATCCTCCGAGTTAGGTCCGGTTTATTAACATAGTTACCTATATTAGGTGCCGTTGATTTCCGTGATCTCTAGCATTGTTTGGTTGTTACTCAAGGACTTCTAAGCAATCTCAAGTGAGTACATAGACCCCTCTTTTACTGTTTTCAAACTGCTTTGGGGTGGAACACATGTGCCTACTTGTTACTTTCATGCTTTCCTGTTTTCACATCATATACTTGCTATGTTCATTAGTACACTTATAGTACATGATTTCATTGTGCTTTTGCTATGTATGTCCATTGTGTGCATACTTAGTACATCGTTTTACATTACATTTTATGCTATGTATGTCCATTGTGTGCATACTTAGTACATCGTTTTACATTACATTTCATGCTATGTATGTCCATTTTGTGCATACTTAGTACATTACTTTACATTACATTTCATGCTATGTATGTCCATTGTTTGCATACTTAGTACATTACTTTACATTACATTTCACGCTATGTATGTTCTTTAGCATACTTAGTGCATTGTCTTACATTACATTACATTTCACGCTATGTATGTTCTTTAGCATACTTAGTGCATTGTCTTACCTTACATTACATTTCACGCTATGTATGTTCTTTAGCATACTTAGTGCAGTGTCTTACATTACATATTTAACAATAGACATAAACATTTTGACATTGATATACACAATTTATGATTTACATTAGACATAAACATTTTGATATGGTTTACACAATAACATTTGACAATTTATTTATACATAAACAATTTACATTGGTGGTTTGTTTGGGTAAGTGATTTGAGTAACGAGGCGTGTGTAATATGATACAAGCATGGTGGATACGCCGCTGGTACTTCCTATATATAAGTGCTTGTATGATATTACATGTCGTAGCGTTATTTAATTCATTTCAGTTTAGACATATTACACCTACAACACAATCTTCACATAAACATTGTTTTACAGATAACTTAAGTTATACAAACTCATTTTTACATGGTTATTAACTTAACTATGCATTATTCTGTTATACATATATATACCATTTGGTTTATTTATCACTTTTCAAACGATTTATGAAAGCAAACACTCAACAAGATTCATGGCTACTTTTCATCAAACAGTTTCTTTAAACTCAAGTCATGAATCCCATTTTCACAAAACCTATGTACTCGCCGGCATTTTTATGTTGACGTACCTATTTTCACATGTGTTTCCGGAAATGATGCATAGGATTGATCAAGATACACTTAGGCGGACTTGGGCCTTAGTGACAATAAAAGATGGAAGACTAGTTAATTTTGTTATACTTCTTTGTTTGTTAAGACATTGTAACACTTTTAATCAATAAAACAATATTTCAATTTCCATGTGTTATGAAACAATGATTCTGTTACAACACTCCCCGACGTTTCCGCCACGTTTTGTTGTTCCACGTGGTCGGGGTGTGACATGTATGTAAGCCATCTCGCACGAAATGGATTATGTAAGGCCATTTCGCACGAAATGAACTTTGCCATTTCGTACGAAATGGCAAAGCCATCTCGTGCGAAATGGATTCCCTATAAATAGGGATGTTGGGTTTTCCATTTGTAACGGTTCGGTGAAAGTTGTCACGAAGTGCTGTCAAATTCTCTGCGTGTATTAACGTCTAAAATCAATGGAAAACCAGTTTAAAGTGTATTTCTCTGCTTCTACTCATATTCTAACACTGATTCTCAGTTACTAGATTGTTTCCGCCTCTCTAGTGACCTAGATTTGACTCAGACCGACTCATTTAGGTCGAATATCGATCCAAAAAGCAATAAATATAACAAAATGTTCGATCAATGACGAAAGAACCGTTAAGAGGTACACCAGAATATGACATAAATTTGTGTACCATTATCTTAACACACGATTGTGTTAAGATTGCTTTAATACATTAAACCAACAAAGCGGATTTAATATTAATAAACAATAAATAAATTATTAAATCCGTACATGAGGTGAGCAACGAGATTAGCGCAAGCTTCAAATTTGTGAAAAACGCCACCACAAGGTGATCGTGATCAGAGAAACGGTTCAATGAAGTCAAAGACCAAACAAGCATGTTATGGTTCAAAGCAAATGATGCGCTTGTTGGGATTATTTCGAATATGATGGCCTCAATCCATCATATGGAATTTTGAATCGAATATATATTACGAGCAAGTTCATTCAACTGAACATGGCAGAAATATAATCCAACAATGAATTCATGTATCAATAAGAAAGTTTAGACATGGCCACAACGAAAAAATAAAAAACCATGTATGCCACTCAAAAGAAAATGAGTTTTCCAAGAAATCCGTTGACTCGATATCAAGGAGTCAACATTTTGCAATAATACGAGTCGTCTAGAATACAATGCAAATATTTTGTATAGCGAAATAATATATACGATTTTGACAAAACAACCATTCGAAGTGAAACCACATGCGTAGCAAACAATGCATGTGCAGCGTACGAATTTGTCAAGAAATAAGCAAATGAGTGTTCGCTATCATGAAATAAAATCTCCGTGATGCAATGACCATTAGGGGGAGTAGAAATGCGAAAATCTACTCACTAAATGAAAAAGTCAGGATTTCAATAGAAAAAGTTTAAGGACTTTACCTGGAACTTCGAGTGATGGCCGGTTGTTAGATGACATTACCATGGAATGTCGAACATAGTGTAATCGCCATTAATGAAGTAGGGGGAATGCGAAGACATGTGACTTCTTTTGAAGCGCCAATAGTTGTGAGTCTCATTAGACTAAGTATCGATAGTTATGAAATCTTGTTTCAACGTACCTCAACGAGATTCATGTCATTTGGAGGATCACGTGGCGAAGTGCCGCATCGGGGTCGGTAGTTCTCCCGCTGCTGGGATTAGCATCGTTGTTATCGTGCTCAATCATGTTTTCCAAAGGCCATGCCTTGAAAGTTGTGTGTGATGTACTTCGACATCTGCTGACGTATAGTTTAAGTTTCATGTATACTTGTGCACTAGCGTTTCACTCCGCGAAGAATGTGATGTGCTCTGACATCCGTTGATGTATAATTTGAGTTTCATGTATTCTTGTGCACTAGTGTTTCATTCCGTGTAGGTTACCTGCTCGGTAAGTAAGATAGCATAGACGATATAATATAATGGCGTTTGCCCGAGTTGTTAGTCACGGTTTCTAAGGGAGGACCTTTATGAGTTTCGACATAAGCTTTCCAAAGGTCCTAAATGCATGTTATCCAAAACACTCAAAGTTTTGATTATTGTGTGTAATCGTTTCGTGTACCGTGTATCAATACGACACTTGTGTATGTTTAAAACTAAATCTGTTGACTCATTGTTTCGGCAACGGTTGGAACCCATTTTCGAGTACTTGGCGTTCTGTGCGTATTCATAGTCTTAACAATTCTAAGTCCCCAAAGGAAAGTGAGGTTAGAGCCTATGTATCTCTACAGAAACCTAATTCGCTGAAACCTATAGCTCTAATACCAATCTGTCACACCCCAAAATATCAGAGCTTGGCGTGACGGGACCGGTATCTTCATTGCACAGCGGAAGCAAATAAGCTAAGACTTCTAGAAATTGAACGCCTGCTAAGTACTCGAATTCCCATGGGTTCTCCTATTCCAACCGTTCCATAGTTTTGAAAATGCAACCTGAGAAAGAACATGCGAAAAAGTCAACATAAAGTTGAGCGAGTTCATAGTTTGTTTTGAAAAAGATTTTAAACAAATCTTTTTGTTTACCGGTTTAAAATTAGTGGAGAAAATTTAGTAAAATCATTTTCTCGGCATGTTATATGAAAATTATGGGTCTAGCCCACGAGAGTCGTTGTGCATTGCACAAGAGAGAATGGGCCGAGCCCAAAAGAATCTTTGTAAGCAGGATCAGCGCGTCCTCTTACTTAGGTATAATTTGAAAAAACGTTACCAGAGTTCGTAACTCCATGTATTTGTGAGTTATCATCAATTGAATCTTAAAACCATTTAAGAATCCGAGTATTTAAACTGGTATGTAAGCGTCTATGAACTGATCATTAATGTTTTGCAAGGACATTAATATGTGCGGCGACATAGGAAGCACTCAACCCTAGCGAATTTCCTCCGGTCCACCCGGCTAGAACAACAAAAGCACTACATGGGCCACACAAGGACCCAAGAGTGGGGCTCGCTACACCCGATAGATCTACCACTTTTTCCCTCGGTCTTATACAAGATTAATGGCACTTAAGAGAGATTACTATTCCCTTACATGATCTAACAGTCCATTCCCTAGCTTAACCATACCCTAGTTAACGTATAAAGTGTGAGTTATTCATGTCCTTGGGCCTTTACCCATGTCATTCGTGTTATTAAAACTCATGCATGTATCGAAAAACACTTATGTTTTTATAAAACCGGTATGTTTAGCATAATCTTTTCGTAAACCATTTGAGTTCGTTGAAATCATGTCGCAGAATGGTTTATAAATATGCGATATTCATTTATCGAAACCTTGTGTGATTTTGCAAAACTTGCATGTCTTTCCACCCCTGAAAACATTTTATAAAAATGTAAAACAGTAAAAAGTGGGGGTTATGAACTCACCTTGACATTCCCGTGCAAAGCTAGCTTAACGTGATTCCGTGATGTCATTTCCAAGATGTGACTCGCTAGCGTGCATTCTACAATATTCCTAACACGGAATATCTTATAAGTTTCTAAATAAACGCGGTAACTAAAATACGTGTCACCGAGCTCTACCGAATCGTTACCCGAACAATTCGACGGTAAGTTGTTAACTTAATGAAAACTATTAAGTTATACTTGTTAAGTCTTATTTAATGTCGTTAATCAACAAGTCTTGGACAGACTTAGTTCTCGAGAAATTTAAAATATACAAATATTTATATAAAAATATATAAACATAACGGTAGAATCTCGTTAGTCGTCTTGAGAAGTCGTTGTGTATGTAATAAACATTTATATGAAAATAACATGTAACAAACTTGTACGTGATATATATGATATATAACGTGCTGTTTAGGCGTTTTGAAATAAATATAAAAAGTTATATTTATTTTATAAAAGGATCCTCGAGTTGTTTGAAGTTTGAAATAAATATAAAACTATATTTATTTTTCTAAGGAATTCGTGTGGTACGATATTTGAAATAAATATAAAAACTATATTTATTTTTATAAAACGAATTCGTGTTGTGAAATATTTGAAATACATATAAAAACTATATTTACTTTTATAAAACGAATTCGTGTCGTTTGATATTTGAAATAAATATATATACTATATTTATTTATAAAAAGATTCGAGTTTAAATATAATAACAATATTTATTTTGTATAATAGTTTGCGTCATCGTCGTTTTTGTAAGTTGTAAAGTGTCAGCGGAAGTAATATACACTTGTGTTTGTTTTTATAATAGTCGTTTGAGTTTGATTGTTTTCGTTTCAAAATAAAAACACGTTAGTTTTATGGATTTTCTCGAAAAAAGGGCAGAGTTTCCTCTGTTTTTTGGACGCCCCCGACAACACAACTTGTCGTTATTTTTCAAAATTCAACAATTTTCCAATTCATGACACACACACATATATATATATATATATATATATATATATATATATATATATATATATATATATATATATATATATAACCAAATTATATGTTTAAGATAATATGCAATCCAATTGATATTATATAGAAGTTCCATTATTCGATACGATTTTAAGAGCTTGATTTCGTGTATAATTATAAGAACTAATTAACGTGAAAAGAATAATCACGTCCTAAATCTTTACCATCTCGTATCGATACATTGAACCGTTTGACTGAGTTGACCGAGTCAACTTAGTTGACTCGGGTTGACCGAGTTTGACCGAGTCGACTCGGTCCTAGGAACCCGAATCACACAGATCTGTTGTTGACCGTCTTTGGCTGAACCGAACCGAAACCCAAAACTGCTGATCTTGACAGGGTTTGACAGAAAATACCAAAGTTGAACCGAAAACCCGAACCAGTCAAATCTGACTTTGACCAGGGTTGACCCAGTGTTGACCGGGTGTGACAGACCCGAACCGCTCCAGTAACGATCCCGTATTAAACCCGAAACCGTGACCCGATTTGTCCGCTCCTCCAACTGAAAATAACCGCAAGTCAACACCACCACTTACACCGCTACATCACCGGACCCGTTGGAAACACCCAACGTCGCCACACAACACCATCCTGAATCAGGTCGTAACGAGCCGGAAGTTATGTTTCTTAACAGATCTAAAAGAAAAGAAGAAGATAACGGGTAAAATGTTTATCAGACAGAAACTCGTCGGACATGCGACACTGACCGCCGCCACGCCGTCGTCGACGGTGGTGGTTCTCTTCCAAGCTTCTTCGTCTTCTCTCTCTCTATCTGACGATCTCTCTCTAAAATATTCGAGGTATGTGTGATGGGTGGTGTGGCTGTGGATGTTGTCGGGATAGGGTGAGAGATCGATAGGGGGCAGGAGGTGTGTGAGGTGTATGGGAAGAAGGAGGGTGCTTTGATTTTGTGTATATGTGTAGTAGAAAACGAGAGGGAGAGAGGGAAAGGAGTTAAGTGTGGCCGTGTGTGTGTGTGTTTTGTTGAGGATAGGGTTTGAACAAAAAAATGGTGAAGAAGATAAGGCTCCACTCTTATATAGTAGGGTTTTCTCTAACGGGCTTGGGCTTGGGCCCAAGGCCCACA
This sequence comes from Helianthus tuberosus, assembly GCA_030545235.1. NCBI lineage: Eukaryota > Viridiplantae > Streptophyta > Magnoliopsida > Asterales > Asteraceae > Helianthus > Helianthus tuberosus. The sequence goes on from JARYGA010015149.1 coordinate 182,088, forward strand.
AGCCCAATATCGTGTTTCAAGTGGCCCGTCAGCTCCTACAAACCCGTTTCCAAACCCGAGCTCCGCGAGTCGTCGTAAACTATAATATTTTTTTTGTATTAAAACACGTAGAATATGATCAGTAGTCGTTTGTGCGTTCGATCGTCGATTACGGTAATAATCGCGTAAGGTCGCGAAATTCGTCGTTTTAAACCATTTTCAATTCGATTTCGACAACGGGTGTAAAAATTTAATTACGAAGCTGAAATATATCATAGAATTTAATATTTGTCGGCGTTGTCAGTATTTTGTTCGGTTTCAGTTCGTATTTGTTTAACACTTAGCAGGTTTCCCGAAAATCCTCATACGCGCACTGTAACGTCCGATAAGCGTTCCTAGGCATACCAAGAGCCTAATTAAGTTAATTCGTGCCTTAAAAACTATTAATCATCGCCTTAAATGTTTGTTAATAATGTAATTAAAATCTGTTAATTACAGGTTGTCACAATGTTATACGACCCAAAACTCATATAATGTTATACGACCCATATAATGGTATACGGTCCTTATAGAATGTTTACGACCTAATATTTTCTCCATCTAGATAAGTCGTATAGCATTATACGACTGAATATTTGTCATGTCAGATTATTTTATACGGGCTGTATAATCCTATACGACCCATATAAAGGGTGTAAGAATAAGATTTTGGAGTGTGACTTTATTAACGCCCTTTAATAAAAGTTGATGGATTTTTGGGTTAGTGTGAGAATATTCTAGGGATTTGCCCATTCCCTTGTTGTTACATGCAAATTAACCTGATTTTGATGAGTAGGAGACATTTGATTTGCCTCTTTTTCTTCATTGGTTTTTCAGACTTCCATGACCAGCTTTTTTTTTTTTTGAAAAATAAACTTCATTCAAACGCACCTTTGGCCCAAACTTGCAAAAGTCCAATACAAAACAAAACCCCCGACCCAAACGGGCAAAGGGCGAAATTACAACATATACATAGGGTATTTATACCACTCCTTCCAGTCAATATATTTACATGTCGGTCTGTTTTTAACCCACTAGATGTAACAACCCGACTTTCCAAGTCAAAGTCAAAGTCAGGTCGTTACTCAGATCTGTCTTTTCTTGCTTAATTATTCCTTGTACTCTCGAGATTCGCTAAATATTTTATTCCTTTGCGGTAATCGATGTATTAACTATTTTAAACTACGATTTACTAATAAGTGAAGTAACAATGCAATGTCATGTGGATACCAAACGCATTCTGAACGCATGTTTCAAAACGCAGAAATCACAACTAAACGTTATTTTACTTCCCGCTATCACAATGAATCGCAAACTCAAAACGCAACTACTGGTATTGTTCCATGTGTGTGTTATTATGTGCTTTACTTATGTGTGCCTTGTATATGTTTTAGGATGTTATTCGCAAATGCAATCGCAACGCAATCTCATCGCAAACTCGAAACGCAGATTTACAATTATACTTTTATGTGTTATGTTATTTGTGTAACTACTTGTTTAAGGCTATCGCAACACTTACTCGCAACTCACTTAAACGCAACGTGCAATGTACGAAACGGAAGTCGGAAAACTAACTCGCATAAGCCGTCGGATCGAATGACCACTCGATCGAATGATCATCCCACCGGATGGCCATCCGATCGGATAGCCATCCGATCGACTGGCCATCCGACCCACTCTCCACCACCTTATCTCTCCCTTTCACCTATAAATACTCACCTGTCACATCACTATTCACTGATGTGACAGCTCTATCCGACCAACACGCTCCCCGCTCATTCTCAGGCACTTTTCACACGATTCCAAGCTATTCCGTAAGTATTTCACTCTAAATCTTGTACTTCCATCATCACTACACACTTTCTCATCATCTTTTCCATCAAAATCATACTTTTCCACCATGAAATCACCTGATTTGGACTGCTTTAAAGTGACGTCATCTCGGTTTCTTATGAACATTGAAGTGTGACATCATCTCATCAAAGTTTGTTCAGATCCAACATTTTCCAACTGATTTCAAACTTTTCTTCAACATTTCTTCACTTTTCACTCAAAACCGATGGAATCTAGACTCGTTCAGGCTCTCTACTCATACTCTAGTTGAGAACCGGTCTGAGAACGGATTTCCACCGAAGAGACGACTGATTCACAGGTTGAGCATGAAACTCCGTCAAGAACAGTTGAGTCTGATCGAATAGGGTGATTCCCATCCGATCGACTGAGCTGGACTTGGTGTGGGTTCCCGTTGTTTGACACGTCGTCATGCCGTCCCCGTCAAAACTCAAAACTTTTAACTTAGAAAACTTGTAAAATTTTCAAAACATCAGATCGCCGATCGAATAGCCATCCGATCGGATGACCATCCGATCGAATGACTATTCGACCAGGTGACAGCCCTTTATAAGTTCAACACTTAAACAATTTGACAAAACTTCAAAGATTATCACAGTTCCAATCGAATAGCCATCCGATCGAATGGCCATCCGTCCGGATGACCATCCGATCAAATGACTTGAATTTTACTACAACGAAAACTTCAAAAGTTTCAGATCAATTCTCACACACTCACCCAATCGAATGACCAACCGTTCGAATGGTCATCCGTCCGGATGACCATTCGTCAGGATGATCATCCGATCGACTCACCATTCGACTCAATCACATCCAATATGCTGTTTACACGTTGTTCAATGCTTACACTATCGTTCTATGATCAGGCTAGCTCTCGCTCGCTCCCTTCAATCCAAGTACTGTGTTTACTAGCTAAACACCTACTGTGAGTATACTTGAACCCTTTTTCGCCTAACGCACTTTTGGGTGTTACATACGTTATCTATATCAAATCACATCAACACACAACGAAAACACTTTTAAACGCTAACTGCTCTCGCATGTTATACGTGTTTCGATGAATGTTTGTATGTTATGTTTACACAGTGATTGTTGCCTGACACCTTAGCAACGATAGTACTATAGTTTAGACTCAGGACCTATCGTGGACAGGGGTTGTTAAGGGTTTTACTTCACTTGGTCACAATGGTGATAATGTGTTACGCATTCTACACTCGCAGTCATGTCGGTTGCATATGTCATTGTCGATAGCTTACTTGCTTCACATTTCTACGTATTACATGCTGGTTATGCGTAAACGCTTTAGCTATACTATATGCTATTAAACATGTGTACTCACCTTTACACTCTGTGTATTGACTTTATTTTAATGTATGTGACATGTTGATTAGGATGCTTTGCTTGGTGAATCAAGTAGGTGGTCTAGAAACGTCATTCAATATAAAGCTGAGTTGTCGGAACATTTTATTTGTCTTTGAGAATAATGTCTGTAATATCTATTTATGCTTTATATGTTATTGGTATGGGACTTTAACGTTAAATATATTGTCACTAATAGTTGTTATGGATTCTCTTGGACAATCTGTTTCGCTCAGTGCCACGCCCCGATGTTTCCGCCATCGGTTGGGGTGTGACACTAGAAACCCTTCGATTTAATCTCTGACATGATATCTTGAGGACTTCTACTTATCTGCTTAAAAACCAACTCGTTTCTGCCTTTCCAAATACACCAGCAAGAAATAATAATCAACCCGTGAATAATCTTCGTCAATTTTCTTCCCCACTGAGTAGAATTATGAATAACCATTAAATCTTTGAAATCAAACGCGAAAATCATGGGAATGTTGCACCAAGCACTGACAGCCGCCCACACCCGCGTTGCCATCGAACAAGCTGTAAACAAATGGTCCACCTTTTCCTCATATTCATCGCAGTAAGGACACATAACCAATGAGATTTCCATGTTACTTCTTCTCAGGTTGACTCTGGTAGCGAGTCTATCTAATTTACCCCTCCATGCCATAATATTGCATTTAATTGGCACCCACTTGCTCCACTCAAAATTGGGAAGGTTGCTACTCCCCCTATTTGAGATAATAGCCTTTTTCACAGACAAAACTGAGAAAGATTCCAATATGTCTACTTTCCAAAGCCATGAGTCCTTATCATTTGACATTCTCACCCTGTTGATAACTTCTAGGCATTCCTTCCATTCCTTTAGCTCTGCATCAGACTCGGGTTATCTAACCCAATTCTAAGTATAGCTCCTATTTTTTTGCCATGTTTCCATTCTATCCGAAACCCTGCAAGATTTAAACGTTTCCAAAACAAAAATACGTGGCCATCTTTCCACGAAAGGAAGATCACCAACCCATGTGTCTAACCAGAACCGAATGTCATATCCGCTCCCTACTTTACCAAGAATCACTTGATTTATACCATTCCTGTTGAATTTCATTTTAGTTATTAATCTTACAATATTATTCCAGCAACCCGTAGATTTTCCGTTTAAAGGTAGGAAGCTTCTCCGATTGTTTTTGTTATGACACGCTTCCACCACTTTCCTCCACATGTTCTGGTTTTCGACCCTATATCTCCATCCCCACTTATATAATAGTGCCTCATTTACTTCTTTTAATCTATTAATACCCAACCCCCCCTTTTCTTGGGCCAAGTGACCCAGTCCCAAGCAACCCAGCTCATTTTTTTATTGGACCCCACCTTGATACCCAAATATGAAAGTGGAATGTTATCAGTATTATATCCAATCACATTAGCCATATCCTAGATATCACGATTACCCACCCCTAACCCGTACAAGTTAGATTTATGCATGTTAATTTTAAGACCCGAAACATAAGTAAAAAATTCTGAGACATCTAGCCACATTCGTCACGTTACCCTTATCCCAATCCCCCAAAATTAAAGCGTCATCCGCATAAAAAAGATGAGAGATAACAAGACCGTTATTTGGAGTTTGAATGCCTTTGAAAAAACCTGCCCTACCTTCTTTGCAAAAAATGCTAGTCAAGGCTTCCATAACCAAAAGGAACACACAACGCAAACACTTTAAACGCTAACCGCTCTCGCATGTTATACATGTTTCGATGAATGCTTGTATGTTATGTTTACACAGTGATTGTTACCTGACACCTTAGCAACGATAGTACTATAGTTTGGACTCAGCACCTGTCGTGGACAGGGGTTGTTAAGGGTTTTACTTCACATGGTCACAGTGGTGATAATGTGTTGCGCATTCTACACTCGCAGTCATGTCGGTTGCATATGTCATTGTCGATAGCTTACTTGCTTCACATTTCTACGTGTTACATGCTGGTTATGAGTAAACGCTTTCACTATACTATATGATATTAAACTTGTGTACTCACCTTTACACTCTGTGTATTGACTTTATTTTAACGTATGTGACGGGTTGATTAGGATGCTTTGCTTGGTGAATCAAGTAGGTGGTCTAGAAACATCATTCAATAAAAATCTGAGTTGTCGGAACAGTTTATTTGTCTTTGAGAACAATGTCTGTAATATCTATTTATGCTTTATATGTTATTGGTATGGGACTTTAATGTTAAATATATTGTCACTAATAGTTGTTATGGATTCTCTTGGACAATCTGTTTCACTCAGTGCCACGCCTCGATGTTTCCGCCATCGGTTGGGGTGTGACAGATTGGTATCAGAGCCATAACTATGGGGAATTAGGAAAGACACGACCTAGTCCGGGTCTGATGTCTTAGAATTGACCTAGTCTATAGTCTAAGCACCAACAGACCGCCTCGTACGAACCTAGTAGGGGTTCTGCACGAGCCTATTCTCGAACTCGCTTGAAAACTACATATTTGTGCGAACCCCGCATACTACAGCTTCGTGCGAAGAAGGCTTTCCCTAAGGCCGGAAACTACTTGGCCTTTCCTAAGGCTGGCGACACACACAATTTCTGAAAACACTCGCATAACATAACCGAGTGATTTGGTCGAGAATAGGTGTGAAAACCAAGAACTATCGATAGAATCACTCACTCTACGCGAAATTTTAACTCTCAGCACGAGAATCTTTCGTTGAGTCAGGAGTGACATCCGTATCTCGACGAAATTCGCCATCTCTATCTCGTGGTTTGCCACATCATCGGGAACAAGGTTGTTAGGTTAAGGGTGAAACCCGCATCTTGATGACCAGTTCCATTCCCGACTATGGTTTTACAAAACTCTCACCAAAGTCTCGATGGATTCCAATGACGCGAGTCATGCAAGTAGCCGAAAGGATGCGTGTCGTTCGCTATATTCCAGCAAGAGCACAGTCTAATAGGCCAAGGCGTGTACTCGAAGTTTTTTTTAGAATAGTCAAATCACTTTGGGTAGTCGATGTCTAACACGCAAGACACTCTATTTCGATTCTAAGCTCGCAGCCGCTGATTCTTCGATTTTATGTGCTTTTATGTGTTTTATATGATTACCTGTTTATTATTTGAGCTAAGAGTGTTGTGCTCTACGCTGATGGTTTCGATTTAATGCTTCTTAATCTGCAAAACACGCACTACTCACAACGTTTCTCACAGCTCAAAACGCTAACAAATCGCAGTAAACTAAGAACTCTCGCACGCTATGTTACTCGCTTATGCTACTCGTTATTGCTGCTCGCACTCGCTACTCTCGAACGCGCTTCGTGAAACTTGAAAGATAGGTGAATACGTGCAAAATATGTAGGTGAATACGTGCAAAATACGTGCTTACATGGATTACGTGCTTATGTGCTTCTGTGCTTACGTGCTTATGTGCTTATGTGACTATGTGGTTTACGTGACTATGTGCCTTTGTGTTGAACGTGTTCCTGTGCTTTACAACAAAGGATGTTTTTACGATACGCTAAACTATGCGAAACCCGATATAATTGAATCTCTCCTAAAACCATGTGACGATGTCTACTGTAGACAATGTCGTCATTTGGTTCTCACACTTCACGTGCTACTTGACGCAACCATGCTGATAAGCGTATCGCTTCACTGGTCGCCAAGGAAATGGCCAAAGTCATACCTCAGGTCGTCAGTGAGATCAACGAGGTGAAGAGCAACTCATCTGTTGAATCAAAGAGCGACTATCCAAAAACACTGTTCAGCTTTAAGCAATTCAAGGCCTGCGGTCCTGCTAACTTCACTAGTGAAGATGGGCCCAGTGCCATGTTTCAGTGGTTTGACTCGATTGAAGTCACTCTTCGTCAAATCGGATGCCCAGACAACCTCAGCACTGTTAATGCAACTGGAGTTTTTCAGTCCAGGGCTCTGGACTGGTGGACTGCGAAGCGCAACAGGCAGGGTAACGATGCAGCTTATGGACTCTCCTGGGAGGAATTGAAGGAAGTCATGATGAAAGAATTTTGTCCCCCACATGAACTCCAAAAGCTGGAAAACGAGTTTTGGGGTATCAAGCAAGAAGGAGGCAACAATGCTAGTCTTATCGCTCGCTTAAAACAGCTCAGCATTATCTGTCTTGGTCAAGTGTCAACTCCCAACATCACAATCAAGAAGTACATTCGCGCTCTACCCGATTGTGTTGCCGATTTTGTTCAAGCAGCAAAGCCTACCACCATTGAGGAAACTTACCAACTCGCTGCTGAGATTAATGATAAGCAAGTTTTGGCTGGTTATTTCAAAACCTTAAGCAAGAATCTCCACCAGGTCACTGCTACTCACGCAACCGAAACCGCAGCACATCAAGTCATGAAGTCTTCATGCCAGAATCGCAAGCGCAAGGGTAACAACACCAAGAACTGTGCAGCGACTGCCACTCCTCTCAACGCTGTTCCTGTCCAACCCAATCAGAACTGGAACCGTCAAGCAGCAGCACCTGTGACCAACGCACCGCCTGCTAAGCGTGCGTACACTGGTCCTCATCCTCTGTGCCCTACTTGCACCTACCATCACCCAGCTGGGATAGCTTGCCATTTCTGTGTCCATTGCAATCTCTACGGACACTTCACAGCAAACTGTCGCACTGGCCCTCATCAGCAAGCTCAAGCTCAAGCTCCTGCAGCACTACCAGCTCCACTCCCCGCTCCTCAGGGTAACCAAGCAGCTCCTACTCCCACTGCTCATGCAAGAGCATGCTATGCTTGTGGTGACCCTAACCACTTCGCTAATGTCTACCCGAATTGAGTGGTGAAACAAGAGCCGCAGCAACAACATCAACAGCAGCAGCCCACGGAAGAGCATTCAACATCAATGTCCGCCAGGCTCAAACTGACAACATTGTTGTCAATGGTACGTTTCTCGTTAACGGTATTTATGCTTCGTGTTTATTTTATACTGGAGCCAATAACTGTTTTGTGTCATTTTAATTCGAAAAGCTCCTAAACTGTAAACGCGCTAACCTCCCAACGATGTTCGATGTAGAAATTGCCACCGGAAGAACCGTCACCGTTAGTTCTGTTCTCCGTGATTATACTCTTGAACTCAACAATCACGTTTTCCCGGTCGATGTCATTCTGATGCAGCTTGGTAGCTTTGATATCATAGTAGGCATGGATTTTCTTCATGAAAATCGTGCTGAAGTTGTTTGTTTCGAGAAGATGATTCGTTTCTCTCTTACTAATGGCGACCAACTCTATGTCTATGGCGAAGTATCTTCGAAGGAATTTAAACTCATGTAGTGCATTCAACCAAGCAAGTATCTCCGAAAGGAATACAAGGCTTTCTTGGCACACATCATAGTAGCGGAGAAGGAAAAGAAGCCAATGGAAAAGGTACTTGTGGTTCGTGATTTTCCTGCTGTCTTTCCTGACGATTTACCTGGTCTACCGCCGTCTCGTGATATTAATTTTCAAATCGACCTCACTCCTAGAGCTAACCCTGTCGCTAAAGCCCCTTATCGTCTCGCTTCGTCTGAAATGCGTGAACTTTCTAGTCAACTCCAGGAATTACTTGATAAAGGATTCATACGCCCTAGCACATCTCCATGGGGCACACCTGTCCTTTTCGTGAAAAAAGAAGGATGGATCATTCCGAATGTGCATCGATTATAGGGAACTCAACAAGCTTACTATCAAGAATCACTATTCCTTACCCCGAATCGATGATTTGTTTGATTAATTACAAGGTGCTACGTGCTTCTCTAAGATCGATCTACGCTCTGGTTATCATCAATTGCGAATTCAGGAGGAAGATATCCGCAAGACCACTTTTTGCACTCGTTACGGCCATTATGAATTCGTCGTTATGCCCTTTGGTCTTACCAACGCACACGCGGTTTTCATGGATTTGATAAATCGCGTGTGTAAACCCTTTCTCGACCACTTCGTCATCGTGTTTATCGATGATATCCTTATCTATTCGAAGTTGAAAGCCGATCCCGCGCAACATCTTCGTTTGGTTCTCGAGCTTCTCCAAGGGAATCGCCTCTACGCCAAGTTCTCCAAGTGTGAATTTTGGCTCGAGGAGGTTCAATTCCCCGGTCACATCATCAACAGTCAAGGTATTCACGTCGATCCCACGAAGATAGAAGTAGTTAAGAGTTGGATTACACCAAAAACCCAGTCTGAAGTTCGTTCTTTTCTCGGGTTGGAGGGTTATTACCGTCGATTTATCACTTATTTCTCTAAAATCGCCGCTCCTCTCACCTCTCTGACGCATAAAGACAAGCCTTTTGTTTGGGGAACTGAACAAGAGGAAGCCTTTCAAACTATCAAGCGTATGCTTTGTAGTCTATTGCGATGCCTCTAACCTGGGTCTTGGTTGTGTTCTTATGCAACGAGACAAGGTTAACGCGTACGCCTCTCGTCAGCTCAAGGTCCATGAGAAAAACTACACAACCCATGATCTCGAACTCGGTGCAGTTGTTTTTGCGTTAAAGATTTGGCGACACTACCTTTATGGTACCAAGTGTACGGTCTTCACCGACCATAAGAGCCTATAACACATCTTCAACCAGAAAGAGCTGAATATGCGCCAACGCAGATGGGTTGAACTTCTCAGCTACTACGACTGTGAGATACACTACCACCCAGGCAAGGAAAATGTCATTGCCGACGCTCTTAGCCGACGAAGCTATTTACATAGTGTTCGTAATATTCAAACCCAACATGACCTCGAAGCTCTAATTCGCGATGCACAGCACGCATGCTTCATTGAGAATACCTTGAAAGAGGAAATGAAGTGTGGTGCTGAAACCCAACTTGTCACCAAATCGAACGGTATCTATTACTATCTCGATCGCATCTGGATCCCTAGTCGCAATAACCTTCGGGAAATATTGCTGACTGAAGCCCACATATCTCGATATTCCATTCATCCCGGTGCCGACAATATGTACCAGGACCTGCGTGCCAGGTATTGGTGGCCTGGAATGAAGAAGGATATCACTCTCTATGTTTTGAAATGCCTGACTTGTTCCAAAGTCAAGGCTGAACATCAACGACCCTCTGGCTTACTCGTACAACTCGAGATCCCGATGTGGAAATGGGAGAGTATAGCTATGGACTTCATTAAGAAACTTCCGCGTACGCCATCAGGTCACGATAGCATTTGGTTTATCGTTGATCGTAATACGAAATCCGCCCACTTTCTGCCGATACGAGAAGACAATAAGGTTGAACGATTAGCATGAATCTATACCGACGAGGTTATTTGTCGACATGGGACACCTCGTGACATCATCTCTAACCGTGATGGTCGATTTACCTCGCGTCTTTAGGAAACTTTTCAATCCACTCTCAGTACTACTCTTAACCTAAGTACCACATTCCATCCCCAAACCGACGGTCAGACTGAACACATGATTCGTACCCTTAAAGACATGCTTCGTTCGTGCGTTATAGATTTTGGTGGTAATTGGGATTCACATTTACCTTTAGTCGAATTCTCGTACAACAAAAGTTATCACTCTAGCATTCAAATGGCACCATTTGAGGCATTATATGGAAGAAAATGTCGATCGCCGATTGTATGGCATGAGATCGGAGACGCGCAAATTACCGGTCCTGAGTTATTGCAAGAAACGACTGACAAGATCCTCCAGATACGAGACAATCTCTTGAAAGCTCGGAGTCGTCAAAAGAGTTACGCCGATAAACGCCACAAGTCCCTTGAGTTCGAAGTTGGCGATCACGTACTCCTAAAGGTTTCACCTGGGAAGGGGGTGATCTGATTCGGTAAGAAAGGAAAGCTAGCGCCACGATTCGTTGGACCCTTTAAGATTCTTGAAAGAATTGACAAAGTGGCCTACTATCACACCCTGACTTTTGCAGAAGCGTATGCGTGTGACTTGATCGGTTCTCATTGAATTCGATTATAATAAACAACTATATGATCAAAATGATGTTCATCCATTCATAAAGTTCAAAACATTACAAACACCCATCATTTAAGTTTCAACAACCCAACCTGTGATTAAGTTACAAACCAACAAAAGCGGATGACATCTAAACTTGAAATTTACATCCCGTAACTGTCACACCTCCAAAATACCACATGCGGAAACCCCCGCGAGGCATGTGACGTAGTAGGATCAAGCCACTAATCATATTGAACTCATACAATATTTCAAATAAAAGCTTTCATTCATTAAAATAAGGTGTTGCAAAACATATTTATAACTCGTTGTGTTTAGTGGAAGAATAATACAAGTTTAACTAAAACCCAACTGTATAAATTCAGCTAGTCTCGTTTCAAGTTTCCATGTTCCTCAACCCATGACCACTCCAGCATCCTAGACAGCAAGTTCCGCATCCATACATATTAATAACCTGCGAGCATGCACAAATGTGTATCAGACAACGCTGGTGAGTTCATAGTTTTACAAAAAATGTTAGTTACCAAGTGATTAGTTCTGTTCATTGATTACAATGTTGATAATACCTCGAATACAAGACGGCTCCTGATTTATTTTGCCCTTTCCCCAATGCTCCTATTAAAGCATTGGGCATGACTGTGTCATTAGTTCACACCCGTCCTCTCAGGTAAGGGGTGAGGGTGCCAAACCTAGATAGAGCTACCAACTAATACCCCATTACCTCTCAGGTAACAAACAAGATGGGACTTAAAGGTGATAGGATGAGTGTATTATCCAACATTCCAGATTTTACCACAAGACGTATTCCTCTCAGGAATACCCATTTGATTTACCCAAAAACCTATCCCTCTCAAGGATACCCAATGACTGTCACAACCACCGGGACGCATGCTCAAGAGGAATGAACTCACCTTTGATTGGCTCGGTATGTTAAACTACCCGTCCAAGTTGGTCAACCCAAACCCTACCGTGGTTACCAAACAATATCAGTTTCACAATCATTCACGTCACATATTTGCACACAGTAAATCACGTATGGTTTCACAGATTGCTTTTATCATAAAATCATGACATGCCATGTACAAGTACTCAATTCTCATGCAAGACCATATCAAATGTGATTATCACAAATCAACACATCATCAGATGAATGTTCTAACCATTCTAGACAAGTCAGATTTTCCATACTTGGTCAGTATCGTTTTCAAGCAACCGTTAACATTCATAAACACAAACATCCAACATTACACACATCGTATACTTCTACTGTTCCATCTGTAACCCTTACGACGAACAACCCCAGCGACGAAAGACTATCCTTCGTCAAACATATATGTGACGAAGTATTCATACTTCGTCGAGGTGGAGTTCGATGAAATACCCGTACTTCGTTGATTTAGGATTTGACAAAGTACCACATCCTTCATCGGGTTATATGTATGACGAAGCATCACTGTGTTTCATCGAGATCAGTTATAAAACCCTGATTTCATAGCATCAGTTACACATTTTTAGCAGATACAATGGATCAAACGACGGTTACATTATGATGTTCATAGCAATCTTAATCATTGTTCGTCATCACAACTAATAAACCTCAATATTAACATTGATACACATTAACAAGGATTCAAACATGATAACAGACATTGATCAAGACCCATTACCGATTCATAATCATAGGTTTCCATTGCTAACCCTAAGCCATCACGTGTATCATATATAATCACGATTTCAATACAATCATTAACCTTCTCATGTAAATCAGATTATCACTTCTATTATAGTTTGAATATGAACATGTTTAGGTCATCGACCCTTATCATACAAAATTTTTAGATTGAACATGTTATTACTGAATCCATACTTTCACACAAAATCATAACAATAGAATCACAATATCATCATCTCATCAAATAACAATGTTTAGGCACTAACCGTAATATCGAAGAGTTTAGATAAATCGAGATGGAAGGAATGCCTTGAGGTTTCCTATGGTTGCCGTCACACAGAGTTTTAAAAGGGAGAGGAGACTCTAGGGTTTTATGTTTATGTCTAGCGGTTACAATGTTTATACATTCACATAACATAAACAGTTGGGCTGCGAAATAGATTGGGCCGAGGCCCGTTTCCAACGAAGAACCTTCTTCGACGAAGGATACATTCTTCGTCGAGATGGGTTGGCGAAGAATCCTATTCTTCGTTGAGGTTAGTTTGTGACGAAGAACATTATTATTAAACTCTAAATAAACTATATTACCACTACACATATAAAAATCAAGCATTACACATAAACATTAATCATTCAGATAACTTCACAAACACCACATAAACCAAATTGTAAAAAAACAGGATTGTGTAGTCAGTGATGTGTAAAAGATAGACCTTGAAATCTTGGGTTGTCACATCATCCCCAACTTGAAAGAAATTTCGTCCCGAAATTTGATAAGTAATCCAAAGCGGCATGATGTTAAATCAGGATGACTGTGGATTTTCTCCAGGTGCCACATCATCTGCAACTTGAAAGGGAATTTCGTCCCTAAATTCGCCGATGTCATCAGGAGTTGCTTCAACCGTTTGAACAATCGAGGATACTAGAGCTTCGTCTTATCTTTGCATTCCTACGTGAACTCCGGTCCACGTCTTGAGTTCCAATAAACTTTCGCGATTGGAATCCGACTGTGTTAACGAATCTCGACTTCCTGGTTCATTCTTTCAATAGATACATTGACAACTGCAACTTATCGTTAACCTTAGGTGCTAGTAGTGCATCACAAGTGTTTCATCGAACAACACTTCTTTAGATTCGAGACATAAATTACATTGTGAACAATACTCGATTCGTCAGGTAACTCGAGTTTGTAGGCCACTTTACCGATTCTTTCCAGAGTTTAGAATGGTCCAACATAACGTAAATTAAGCTTGTCTCGCTTCCCTAAAGCGTACCACACCCTCCCAGGGTGAGACTTTCAACATGAAACGTTCGCCTACAGCGAACTCTCAGTGTTTCCTAAGGATATCAGCTTTTCTGACGTTCACGCGTTGTCGCCAAACGATTCCCGATCCAAACAATCTTCTCAGAGATTTCAGTATGAGTCCTGGACCTGTGATTAGGATGCCACCCACCTTAGCCTGACAAGGAGATTGGCATTATCGTCCATGCAATACCTCAAACAGAGCTATTTGAATACTAGAGTGGTAACTGCTGTAGTAGAACTCAACCAAAGATAAGTGTCCTTCCAGTTTACTAAAGTCTATCACACACATGCTCACAGCATGTCTTCGAGTGTCCATGATGGTTCATTTGCTCTGACTGTTTGTCCTACGGTGATACGCAGTGCTCACGTCTGGACATGAGCCACAGGATTTGTGCGTTGCCTGCCAAGAATCGGGGATGACCGCAGATCTCAATCAGAGGTAATAAAAGTTGGCACCTCGTGCCTAGAGGCCGCCTCTCTTAAAGGAATATTCACAAGCCTTAAAGACTCGTCAGTTTCTTGATTGCAAGAAAATGTGCGGGTCACGTGAGAAAATCGAGGATCACTCAGGTGACAACGTCCGTTTCGAGTTTTAAGTAGACCAGTGTCAAATCCATGGCGATGTGTTCTCATTTCCATAAGGGTGTTTCTGGTTATTGACCCCAACCAAAAGGTTTCTGATGTTCCACCTTAACTTTCGCACAAGTCAAACGTCGTTCACATGCTTCGCTGTGTAGGCCTTCAAGCCCAGTCGCCAGTACAAGATCCTTAGATCCTAATATATTCCATCAAAATCTAGATGACTATAATATCGAGGCTGGTGTACTTCGCTCAACACAAGTTCCCTTGGATTGCTGTATAGTGGAATCCATATTCGTTCCATGAAGTAGCGATATCATCCAACTTTCCAAAAATTACTTCTCCATGCCCCGCATTGACCCAACTTGAAAATTCTCTTCCTTCAATGCTTCGGTTTGAGCAGGGCAAATTTGATCAGGTAGGTTAGAGTAGATGGGGTGCTGCGAGGCTTATACACGTCTAGGTTTCATAGTCGAAATCATTCAAAGATTCCATCCAGCGATGTCATTACATGTTTTAGCTCTTTTGAAACAACGGTACACGGGAGGCCCTTGTGATCGGTCTAAGTAGTACATTTGGTACTGTCCAAGTAATGCCTCCAACTTAAATCCAAGACCATGGTTTCCACCCCCAGGTTGTGAGTCGTGCAATTCTTCTTGCTAATCCACCAAATAAGCCAGCACCTTCTCGTGTTGTATCGGCGTGTAACTGGGACTCTGATTCAAACCATCATGGTACACCACTAAATCACCCATACCCTCGGGTAAAGACGATGCTCAGTGCATTGTAGTGTTGGGTTTCAAAAGCTGAAAAGACGTTTTCCTGTTTGTCTCCCACGAATACACAGCACCCTGTTGTGCTAAAGAGATTAAAGCTGCGTAATCCTCGAAAATCCTGTGATGAATCTACGATAGTATCTAGCTGGACCAAAAATTACTGTATCACCGACGGACTATTTGGTACCGATCAATATCTAATGAAATGGATCTTTAGTGAGATCTACATGTATCCCCACTTCGTTTACTACGACCAAGAAAGTGTACCTCCCAAATCCTGAAGTCACGCTTAGGTAGACTTCGCGTGGAGTTGCTCCTCCCCTAGGAGCTCTAGGACAAAATACAGGTGCCATTCATGGTGTTCCTTTCCCCTGGTAGTGATTCTAAACATCACAGATAAATGCGGTCGACGAATCTAGCGAAACGAGGTTGACGCATACTACTCATGTGATCCCTGAGGCTGCTGGTGTGTTGGATATCTTAAATAACTTGAACAGAAAATCGTAGTGGCCATACTAGATCTGTAACACCGTGTTAGGAATCATCCTCCCCATGGTCTTCCATCAGATGACAGTCCGGTCTTTAGTCAGTTTCTGGATAGAATCTTGATTTTTGCAACGGGTCAAGCCGGTCGTCGATGCGAGACAGGGGGTGACGGTCTATGATAGACACCTTGTGGTAGTCTGTACACGTACGAAAGGACTCGTTCTTTGTTTCTGCAATAGAGCATGTTTTCCCAAAACGAGGAACTAGATCTATAAAACCCCCATCCTGTAGTTTCCTGAAGTTGATTGGTCAGTTCTTGCAACTTTCCAGGCACCAGACGATAAGGAGTACGAGTAATCAAGGTTGCCTCTGGTCGTGAGATCAATCTGAGACTCTACCTAATCAGTTGTGGAAGTAAACCTGAAAGTTCCTCAAGTAGCACGCTGAGTGGATTCACGAACAATTGGTGGATCCTCGATCCTCCTTCCTTAGCCCAAATATTAGTAATGGTTGCCAACATAGTGGGTAGTCCCTTTGTAGACGCTCCTAGATTTCATTGCTGAAATGATACTAACCTTTACACCACACTGATGCTTTAGGACAGACGACGATTCGCCACTAGGGAGAGGGATACTCAAAATTTTCTCCTCACAAGGTATATCCGCGCGTTATCTGGATAACCAATCCACACTAACTACTACAACAAAACTATCAAGGGTAGATGTCGAACACTTGTCCCACAAGGTCGAGTTTGCATCCTAACGAACATAGGAGGTTTCCATTGACTTTCCATCAGTCGGTTCTACAACAGGTTTGGTTTCCAGAAGCATCAGCGTTAATCAGAACAGAGACGAAGCGATTAGTTACCAAAAACGCGCAAGCCACCATGTTGCTATATTCCTGGCGTCGTCCACGCCGGTCCTAAATGCTCTTCTACGAGCATCACTTCTAGTGTTGCTATTACCATCACGTGGATTCCCAATTACTGTCATTGTTCTCTTGGTTGTTGACATTTTGACTTAACAACAGTCAATCCTTGTCGGAGTCACCTTTGTTTTCATACTGTAGACAACGATTACGAGCGCCTCGATGTCGTCGTGACTGTTGTCCCTAATGTCGCTGCTTATAACGGGGTCCTGTGACCTTTCACCAATAGGGTACATCTTTCACATTCCGTGTCACGTACTAAGGCACTACTCACTGAGTGGGAAGTTACACATTCCATTCTATAGTCAATTGTCATCGTTCATGTCCCGATTGATTTGTAGGAGTTGACTCCCATAAGTCGCTGGCTAGGGTTAAGGATTCGATTGAAGTCAATTTCCTGGTGTTTGTTGCCGGTAACCAGGGTCGTTCTAATACTAAGGTCGGTGAGATACTACGATCATCCTCTTGCCCCTCGGTCTTGCAAGTTGAGTGAGTAATACACAGTATGTTGCTAGGGTGTTGCAGAAGTGATTGCACTTACGGAATCTAAGGCATCAATACACTGAGTTCCAACCAATGAAGAGGAGTGAAAAAGGTATCGACGAATCATTCGACGCTGTGACATCCAACTCAGGGACGTTTGTACCAGCACCTAACATTCTACCCAGTTTGCTAGGCGTTCAGATGGGTGTTCAGGTAATACTCGATAGCATCGAGATTCGTAAGGATTCAGAGAGGAGTGAGAAGATCACGTTCAAGTAGGAGGCAATCATTGCTAGGACTCCTATAGATTTGATTACGTTTCTCACTGATTAAATAACTAAACAGAACCCCTTTTTCACTTGTTAGGCCTCCCTGAGACTCACATGCACCCCACATTATTATTATGTGTGCACCCACAATAATATTGCGATTTGCATGCTCATCTCAGTTCCTCCTAACTCGTGTCAAATGGTTCTTCAAACCCATATATCAATGGAGGTTGTCAAAGTAATAAGATCACAAAAATTCAAGGACTATGGCATACTATCAACGCATCATAAAGTAAGCAAGCAATCCATGCCATCATGCTATGGTGACGAGTGTGTGTTCGTATGTTACGTCATAAACAAATGTGTACTAGTCATGTAATGTATGCAACAAGTGAGAAAGACAAACCTTACAATCTGGAGCTGAGTGTCATGGTCGTATTCACGTATTCAGAACTGTTCGGTTATAGTCTGGTTTTACAAAAACGTTTTAAAACCAAGTTCACTACAACCAGTGGCTTTGATACCAAATTGTCACTCCTCCAAAATACCACAAACAGAAACCCCCGCGAGGCGTGTGACGTACCAGGATCTAGCCATTAATCATATTGAACTCATACAAGATTTCAAATAAAAGCTTTCATTCATTAAAATAAGGTGTTATAAAACATATTTATAACTCGTTGTGTTTAGCGGAAGCATAATACAAGTTTAACTAAAACCCAAGTGTATAAATTCAGATAGTCTCGTTTCAAGTTTCCATGTTCCTCGACCCATGACCACTCCAGCATCCCAGACAGTAAGTTCCACATCCATACATATCAATAACCTGCGAGCATGCAAACACGTGTATCAAACAACGCTGGTGAGTTCATAGTTTTACGAAAATGTTAGTTACCAAGTGATTAGTTTCGTTCATTGATTACAATGTTGATAATACCTCGAATATAAGACGGCTCCTGATTTATTTTTCCCTTTCCCCAATGCTCCTATCAAAGCATTGGGCATGACTGGGTCATTAGTTCACACCCGTCCTCTCAGGTACGGGGTGAGGGTGCCAAACCTAGATAGCGCCACCAACTAATACCCTGTTACCTCTCAGGTAACAAACAAGATGGGACTTAAAGGTGATAGGATGAGTGTATTATCCAACATTCCATATTTTACCCACAAGATGTATTCCTCTCAGGAATACCCATTTGATTTACCCAAAAACATATCCCTCTCAGGGATACCCAATGACTGTCCCAACAACCGGGACGCATGCTCAAGAGGAATGAACTCACCTTTGATTTGCTCAGTATGTTAAACTACCCTTCCAAGTTGGTCAACCCAAACCCTACAGTTGTTACCAAATAATATCAGTTTCACAATCATTCACGTCACATATTTGCACACAGTAAATCACGTATGGTTTCACATATTGCTTTTATCATAAAATCATGACATGGCATGTACCAGTACTCAAGTCTCATGCAAGACCATGTCAAATGTGATTATCACAAATCAACACATCATCAGATGAATGTTCTAACCATTCCAGACAAGTCAGATTTTCCATACTTGGTCAGTATCGTTTTCAAGTAACAGTTAACATTCGTAAACACAAACGTCCAACATTACACACATCGTATACTTCTACCGTTCCATCTGTAACCCTTACGACGAACAACCCCATCGATGAAGGACTATCCTTCGTCGAACATATATGTGACGAAGTATTCATACTTCGTCGAGGTGGGGTTCGGCGAAATACCCGTCCTTCGTCGATTTAGGATTTAACGAAGTACCACATCCTTCGTCGGGTTATATGTGTGACGAAGCATCACTGTGTTTCATCGAGATCAGTTACAAAGCCTTGATTTCATAGCATCAGTTACACATTTTTAGCAAAAACAATGGATTAAACGATGGTTACATTATGATGTCCATAACAATCTTAATCATTGTTCGTCATCACAACTAATAAACCTCAATATTAACATTGATACACATTAACATGGATTCAAACATGATAACAGACATTGATCAAGACCCGTCACCGATTCATAATCACAGGTTTCCATTGCTAACCCTAATCCATCACGTGTATCATATACAATCACGATTTCAATACAATCATTAACCTTCTCATGTAAATCAGAATATCACTTCTATTATAGTCGACACTGTCATCAAGAATATGAACATGTTTAGGTCATCGACCCTTATCATACAAAATTTATAGATTGATCATGTTATTACTGAATCCCTACTTTCACACAAAATTATAACAATATAATCACAATATCATCATCTCATCAAATAACAATGTTTAGGCACTAACCGTAATATCGAAGAGTTTAGATAAATCGAGATGGAAAGAATACCTTGAGGTTTCCTATGGTTGCCGTCGCACAGAGTTTTACAAGGGAGAGGAGACTCTAGGGTTTTATGTTTACGTCTAGCGGTTACAATGTTTATACATTCACATAACATAAACAGTTGGGCCGCGAAATAGATTGGGTCGAGGCCCGTTTCCGACGAAGAACCTTCTTCGACGAAGGACCCATTATTTGTCGAGATGGGTTGGCGAAGAATCCTATTCTTCATCGAGGTTAGTTTGTGACGAAGAACATTATTATTAAACTCTAAATAAACTATATTACCACTACACATATAAAAATCATGCATTACACTTAAACATTAATCATTCAAATTAACTGCACAGACACCACATAAACCAAATTGTAAAAAAACAGGATTGTGTAGTCAGTGATGAGTAAAAGATAGACCTTGAAATCTCGGGTTGTCACAGTAACAAAGCCAGCGCCCAAGATCCAACTTGTTTCCTGAAATACATGTAATTTTGAAAACATCAACAAAAGTTGAGCGAGTTCATGCGTTTTGTATGAGTACTGATAATCTTGTAAACAATTGAACGACTCCTTTGAAATCAGGTATGAAAAGCATCTATGAATAGATCAATTAATGTTTTTAAAGGACATTAATATGTGATGACATAGGGAGTACTCAATCCGAGTAGATAATTGTTAGTGTCGAATCCCCCTCGATTGTGTCAAATCACCTTGAGTGTGTCAAATCCCCTTGACTATATCAAATCACCTTGACTGTGACAACTGTACTCGGTAATCGAAGTACAATGTAAAACAATGTTAATTATTAATAAAACAATGTGTTTTGGTGTTATTATGTGTGTATTTGTGTTTGATGATTTTACAATTTGATTCGATTTCGATTTCAAGCTTTAAATCGCTTTTTGGAAGGTTATACGCAAACTGGTGCGTAAACGCAGTCAGTTTAATGCGACAAACACTCCGGAATAGTAACATAGGCTTAACATACCTGAAATAACCTTCACATAACTCAGAAATAAGTTTCGGATGGTTTGGTGTGTTGAAAACAAGTCTATTCAATCGTAGGGACTATTTGCGTCAAACTGCAAAAGTCTGCCGATTCGTAAGGCTACGTATAGTCCGGAACTTGATCATAAGCTAAACATACCATAAATAACCTAAACATAGCTTAGAAATAAGTTTTGGATGGTTTGGTGTGTTGAAACAAGTCTATTCAATCGCAGGGACTATTTGCGTCAAACTGCAAAAGTCTGCCGATTCGTAAGGCTACGTATAGTCCGGAACTTGATCATAAGCTAAACATACCATAAATAACCTAAATATAGCTTAGAAATAAGCCTTGAATGGTTTGGTGTGCGAAAACATGCTTATTTGATCTTACAGGGACTAAAAGTGTCAAAAACGACGTAAGTTTGAATTTACACCGCATATCTTACGTTCTGACCACATCTGGACATCCAAAATTTTTGTACACACTAAAATATTTTTATTTTAGTGATTGGCATGCAAAAATTCCATTCGTCTTGTTAGGCCCTAAAGTGTGAGACTGACACATCAAATTAACACAACGAGCTATGGTTACGATCTGGGCCTTACCGAGTTAGTTATATTAGGTTTTGGACCTTTATAGGTCACTTGGGCCAAGCTTTAGGCCATGTGGGCCAAGCAGGCCTAAGGGGAGCCCATGTAGGGAAGTGGGCTTGAGTTAGTATATAAACAAGTTATTAACTTGTTTTAGGGTTTGAACCTTTAGAACCTCTGGGAACCTCCATTGTTACAGAAATTCTAGAGAGCTAGAGAGGGAGGCGATTTTGGTTGTGTACTCATACCAGACGTTTTTGCTTGTTCAAGTAATCGAAACGTGTGTGACTTAAAAGTTATTTCGGTGTTCTTTTCTTTTTCATCTTATTTCTTGGATCACCTATTGATTGGATTCCGCACAATCAATAGGTTGTTTGATATCTTTGAAAGATCCGGTTTTCGGGACTTACAAGTGGTATCAGAGCCTTTAGAACCTATTTCTAGGCTCGGTTTGATATCAAAGATTCAAGATTTTTGTTATTTTTGGGTAGGTGTTCTTGGCGTTCTTCGTATTCTTCGTGGTGTTCATCCAAATTTAATTGCAAATTCTTTTATTTTGGTGTTTTGATCTTTTGAAAAGGTGTTAACAGATTGGTCAAATTTTAAACTTTACAAAATTTTTGAAATATCAATTGTTTCTTATTTGGTATATTTAAAAAGATTTGATAAAATCAAATATTGATTTGAAAAATTCCATTATTTTCAAAATTTTCATATTCTGTTGCATCATTTCTATCTTGGCTCTAGTATCTCGAGAGATTTTCGTGAAAGTTTGCTTCACATCGTTTCGAGTCCCCAAAATCTCGGGAGAAATTCATTTCCAAAAGCAGGGTTGGAGTTCTCGAGTCATCTCTCAACGTTCTCGAGTCACGGTCTCGACTCTTCATCACCCTCACACGGTCTCGAGTTGCAAGCTTCACCTTCTCGAGTCGCAATCACGATTTCGACTTCACATCTTCAGCAGGTCTCGAGTCAAGGAGGTATCTTCACGGTCTCGACTCATCATCATCACAGTCTCGAGTCATCATCTTCCTAGTCTCGAGTCATCGTCTTCCACGGTCTCGACTCAACAATCTTCACAAAGGTCTCGACTCACTTCCACGGTCTCGACTCAACAAGAGGTTGTCAGCTCCAAAAGTTTACACAGGTCTCGACTCATCAACTTTCACAGTCTCGAGTCGCAACATCGGTTCCGAGTCGCAACCGAGGTCTCGAGTCTTCAACAATTCGGTCTCGAGTCCTCAACTTCATCACCGGTTTCGACTCACAACATATTCTTCAAGGTCTCGAGTTGCAGGCTTCTCTGTCTCGAGTCGCAACTTTAAATCAAGGGTTTGTTCATCATCATCTCCGTCAAGTTTTCGAGTCGTGTTTTCGAGTTTTCGGTTTCGAGTTTAGTCATAATCATCATCTCCGATACTCTTCATCTCCTGTCACCATTAATAACATCTCCGGCGACCACACATCATCGTTATCATAACCTTGATGGCTGGACTGTTGTCGGCTGAACCAGGATTTAGGGTTTATGGACGGCAGGTATTGTTGAGACGAAGAAGACAGACAACAACGTTGATTCTATTTTGATTTTATTATAATAATAATAATTATAATATTAATCATTTAGCAATCATTACTTAATCATTGGTTTTTATAATAATAATAATAATAATAATAATAATAATAATAATAATAATAATAATAATAATAATTAGTGTTCTTTATTAAAAAAATTGGTATTTTATATAAAAAAAAGTTTATTTTATAAATAAATTAAAAAAAAGGTTTGTTTGTGATAACGGTTTTGACAGATTTTTGAGGTGCGGTTCAGAAAGCGGGTTCATTCGCGTGCAAAGGGTTTGAGTTAGCGAGTACACGAGTTCTTGTTTGGTTTGTGTTTTGAGGAGAAGAACAAAAGTATCAACCACCCGCTGAAATGATGGCATTCATATTTCACAAACCCGTGGCTCAAGAAATTACTCGTGAAGAGATACTTTCTGTTTTCTGTACTCTTGAGTGTAGAGAAAGAGTTGAAGCTTATAGAATACCCAACACTGAGCTAATTCAAGATTATCAAGATATAAAAAATAAAAACTTTACTTTATCGAAAAACAAAAAACTTTATAAAGAAAAGATTGAAGCTCAGCGAAAAGACATCATCAAACTCAAAGATGATGTAAGTGTGAAAACAACTCAACTCTTATATGTTCAGGAGAAATTATGCAATGTGACTAAAGAACTGGAGGATATCAGAGATAGATATCAAATAAATGAACTCAATATAAAGAAATTTGATTCTTCCAGCAAATTAGTCAAAAACTTGTGTGATCAACAGCTCGCATACAAGGAAAAGAAAGAGCGTGGTTTGGGTTTTAATCAGGCTCCTCCTCCTTATAATGACAATTATACTTATTTACCTATGACTGAGGAGGAGATGATGAATGAAAGTAAAATGACTTATGGTCCCAAAAACAATAAGTCATCATCTAATGAAAGACCAATTGAGAAACAGAAGTCTGCTCCAATAAATTTTGTTTCTAAAGGCTCGATTGATCCTAACGCTTCGTCTTCATGTGCAGATAAAGTATCTGAAGTAAAGTGTGAAGATGTTCTTGGGAGTGAACCAGTTGTTCATTCTAATATTTCTGAAAATTATTTTGAACAAACTGAATCTGATATTGCTTTTGGTCGGTCTTTGTTTGCGTCGTTTTGTGCTTATGTTTCGTCTAGTGAGCTTGATGTTTTGGGCAAAACTGATAATGTTTGTGTTGAAACTTTGAACAATAAGTCTGGTGATGAATTTTCTTCAGTTAATGATTGTGAATGTGATGTTTCTAACCCTTTGGTTGATGAAAGTGTTACAGGTGAGGTCCCTCAGGACACATTCAGTGAAACCACTGAAACTTCTTCACAAGAAAATCAAGAGTATCGTGATTCTTCTTCTGAATCTGTCTCAGTGGGCATCCCTAATGTTGAATCTAGTGGGATCCCATTGGAAACTGCAGTTGAAAACAAACCTGAATCAGATTCACATGACAAATGTGTTGATGAAACACGTGTTGATGAAACTTCTACATCTTCTGAAATTAAAACTGAACCAGATTTTGAAAAAGAAGAGGTGGTCACATTAAATGAAAAATCACAAGAAAATGTTTCTAAAAAGGAAATTAAAACAGAAACTGAATCATCTTTTCAAAATGATCCTGATAAAATTATTAAAGACGAAAAACATCATCTGTCTGAATCTCATGCTTGTGCTAGTTCTGATCAACAGGTACAGAAGAATTCAGAAAAGGTACACGGAACACAACCAAAGCAACTTAAGCAAGCTCAGTCATCTAGACCAATCAGATCGGCTAATGCTGCTTGTTCTCAGAATCTCCATATATTGAAACGACAGACATGTTTCAACTGTGGAATTCCTGGACACATTGCTAGAAATTGTGTTCATCGTCCAAAAGTGCAACAAAAAGTCAGCACTCACTCTTGTGCTGGTGTTTGTGAGCCGGTTCACAACACACAAAGGAGCCAAAACGAGCAGATCAAAGTCGAGGATATAAGAAGTCTGCTCATCAAGGACAATCACGATCCCATAAGGCTTATGACAAGGTGACTGAAAGCTCCAATCAGGGAGAAAAGACGAAGAATGGTGCTCAAAGCAACAAGACTTCTGCAACCAGCACATATAAGCACCCAAATTCGTCTTCGTCTGGAAGTAAAGTGCAGGCGCATCCAACGCAAAAAGGACTGGTTTGTTCTTCAGGACTTGCTAGAGCAAATGAAGATGCTCAAAATGTCTTTCCGATGAAAAGACAAACGTGCTACAACTGTGGCATTGCGGGTCATATTGCTAGAAAATGCACAAGGCGTCCCTACGTACCCTACTATATGCAAAATCAGAGGGTTACATCAAAGGATAACAATCATTCCAAGCCTATGAAGGTATCATCACCTAAGGCAATGAAGAATGTGAATCCCAAGGTTAAACCTTCTGATGGGGATTGGAACGCTGCTAAAAACAAACGCAAAGCTTCTCAGGAACAAAAATGTTTTTCTAAAACCAATAAACCTGAAACAGCTAAAGTTGCACAACCAAAGGCAACAAACACGTTTGTTAAATCGAAACAGATTTGGAAACCCAAATCCAAAGCAGGGATGTCTCCAATCCTTCAGACAAAAGGGGACTTATGTTTGAAGGAAGTGTCTTATTTTGATGCTTCAGGAAAACCCAGGACCACGATGGCCTAGGTACCAATGTCTTACTAATCTCCTTAATTTTCAGGAACAACTAAGGAGGAGCTGTTGACAATCTCTGGAATGTTGATAGCGGTTGTTCCAGAGATAAAAACGGGTAACATTTCACTGTTGCAAAAAGTTCAAATTTTTTTTTACAGATGATATGTTTCCTTTGGAGGAGATTAGAGAAGTAAGATAAGATCAGCAAAAGGTACCGTTTAAATTCAGTACTTTGATTTGATTTTGATCAGTCTTCAATCTGATGACAGAATGGTTAAGAAAAAATATTTTTCTCTCTTTTTCTTAGTTTATAACTTTGTACATAAAGTGTCATTTCTCTAGTAAATGGTAAATTTGCGCAAAAATAAAAGATTTATGCACAAATTTAGGGGGGAGAGGAACATATAGATAGATATAGAGTTTAAGGGGAGAAAACTCAGAAAAGAAAAATACAAAAAGAGTTTTCTCTATATATATGCATTGTTTTAGGGGGAGAAAATGAGAAAAATACAAAAACATTTGAAAATTGAAAAAGCCAAAAAGACAAAAAGACAAATTGCATTATATGGGAAGTGAATTTTTGTTCGTGTTAAAGGGTTTGACTAACACACGTAAGGTGCCATAGCTGAAAAGACTAGGATCTACTGCGATATGTCGATAGGCTTGACGCTCAAAATGACAAAAGATACTAAGTGATATAAACATAACGAACTATGTACCATGTGGGTAACATACCAACCGCGTATGAATTTTCACATTATGGTGAACGGCTGACTCATGTAAGACCAGTATCGAAACTGTCTGACTTTAGCACGATGTGTTGGTAGGCTCTATCCTAAAGACTGGAAACATCGACTGTTCTGTTCAGAACTAAATTAGTACATGACCTCAGGAAAGAAAATCACTTGGAATTAGCTCATTTCTATTTGAATGTTTGTATGATGTCCCGATACACACAATTTTGGTCTGACTGTGAAATCTTCTCTGAAAAATTCGTGTATCTCCTCTGCTGCATCCAGATATATGCTGACCTGGAGGTGCTAGGCAACGTCAGCTTCTGCTGCATCCAGATACATGCTGACCTAGCTGTACGTTGTCGCTCTGTAGATCAATTATACACCCGAAAGAGGCCCTCAAGTGCCCAAAAGAAACCCAAGAAACCTATATCAAACTGAGAAAAACCCATTTGATCTGTATATTATACCATCTCTGCTTAAGATCTATTCTGTTCTCTTCTCAATCTATTCCCAGTTAAGATTTCAGAGATCTGGATTGGACTTGTGAAATATGTGGTAGGGAAGCTACTTGCATGATAGGGTGTGCTGTATTTAACTCCGGGATTTGATTAGTATTTGTTTGGGTGTTCATTGTTAAGAAACCAAAACATGATAAAATTTGTTACAGGCAGTTAAATGGAAAAGGTCTAGGGAGATGAGTTTAGGTGGACAAATATACTGGCAATCGTCTAGATCATTCGGTAGTAGATCGGTGTTGATAAGTGAAGTCAAGCCTGAAACCTCGTGATTTGATCCCTGAGCAATTGGGTTATTAAAGTTATAACTGATTCTCTAAAGGATTTTTGTCTTTAATTAAAATAATCAAAGAAATCCTTAAATTAAAGGGATTGATATAATATTACCTTAAGCATATCACGAAGTTGAAAAATTGAAAGTTGAGCGTTAAAGTTTAAGTGGACAAACATATTGGCAATCGCATAGACCAGTTTGATTAGGCTCGTACTGAAAAGTGTTCCTTAGTCTGCCTGAGAACGAATTTTGATCCCATTGCAATTGTAATTGTATATTATGGTAGTTGTTTATATTTTGAGTTCTTATTTGTTTTTAGTTCTTAAAAATAAAAAAATAAAAAAATAATGTCTTGCTTTTCTATAAAATCGAAAATCCAAAAATAGAGTGTCTATTTGTTTTTCTTAAAATTAAAAATGTAACCGTTCTTGACGATTTGACTGATCATCAAAAGTTGAAAGAATTTAAATTGTGAAATCCGAGTATAAGTACTTGGATGTACCTAGTGTTCATATGGTACTCTCCCTGTTGCATAAGAAATGTTTGCTTATGAGTTTGTGAGCATGTGCAGAACTTGATTTCAATCAAGAACAGGGGTTGATGAAGATTGAGAAGTTGTTAGTTGCTGAAGAAGCCTGAAGCAGCACAACAACAAGATGTACCTGAGTTAGAAGAATCGGATACGAAATGCCGTCTGACAGTGAAAGTACATTTGAAGAAGTACTGTGAACTTGCTTGAAAGACAAAGACTGAAGAAGAAAAGAGCTGTTGAGAATCCTCCTCTCACATTCTTTTTGACAATACTTCAAGCAAAGCTGATCGAGATCCTGATATGAAGCTAACCACAAGAGCTGAAGAAAAGAGACCCAGTGCTGAGAGTTCAGAAGTCAAGAACTTCCACAACATCTGCAGCAAAGCGTCAACCATAGATTTCGTTGAAGACGTTGCTGAATTCATGCTATGAAGACAATTTGATGGCATCAGTATAGGGGGAGATTGTTAGGCCCTAAAGTGTGAGACTGACACATCAAATTAACACAACGAGCTATGGTTACGATCTGGGCCTTACCGAGTTAGTTATATTAGGTTTTGGACCTTTATAGGTCACTTGGGCCAAGCTTTAGGCCATGTGGGCCAAGCAGGCCCAAGGGGAACCCATGTAGGGAAGTGGGCTTGAGTTAGTATATAAACAAGTTATTAACTTGTTTTAGGGTTTGAACATTTAGAACCTCTGGGAACCTCCATTGTTACAGAAATTCTAGAGAGCTAGAGAGGGAGGCGATTTTGGTTGTGTACTCATACCAGACGTTTTTGCTTGTTCAAGTAATCGAAACGTGTGTGAGTTAAAAGTTATTTCGGTGTTCTTGTTCTTTTTCATCTTATTTCTTGGATCACCTAT
Organism: Helianthus tuberosus; assembly: GCA_030545235.1. Lineage (NCBI taxonomy): Eukaryota > Viridiplantae > Streptophyta > Magnoliopsida > Asterales > Asteraceae > Helianthus > Helianthus tuberosus. The sequence goes on from JARYGA010015149.1 coordinate 210,844, forward strand.
TGATTGGATTCCGCACAATCAATAGGTTGTTTGATATCATTGAAAGATCCGGTTTTCGGGACTTACACGTCTCTTAATTTGGATCGTTTTCGTGTCCGTTTGATTTTCGTCGTAATTTAACGAATAACGCGACCGTACGACCAAACGAGCTGACATCCGAGATATATTTGAGCATGTTTTGAGTCCCCTATACTTTAACTTCATTTTAGATCCTTAAATGAGGTTAACGGGGCTTAAACGTGTCAAAAATGAGCCGAAATGCAAGATTCTCAAGTGTAGGGACCAAATTGCAATTTCTGGAAACATGGCCACGCGGGCCGCGTAAGATCAAGCCTTATCTTATGCGGGCCGCCTAAAAGTGGCAGTTCAGCAGAAACTTCCCAGCAGCCTCCCAGCTCGTTCTTGAGGCCCTTGCACGCAATTTTCATGTTTTGGGGACCAAGTTAACAACTCCCCAAGGCTTCCTAGCTGCTCATAACACTTGGATGGTTAGGATTTATTGCTTCTTGGCCACACAAACACTTGTCTTGATCTTGTTCATCATGAACAAGTATAAATAGGCATGCCCTCATTCCATTTTCCTCACATTTGATCTGAGAATTCTCTAAGTTGTTGTGATTATTCGCTACATACCTGAGAATACTTGGAATCAAATCTCTTTGGACCCTTCGTAAGTCCTCTTTCATTATTTTATTGCTTTCCTAGCTTGAAAGTCAAACAGTGTTTGACTTTCAGCTTTGACCACGAGATGGTCAACGAGAAGTTCGTTTGAACTTCGCAACGTGAGCGTAATCATGATGGTTATAGTCCCTAGTGACTATACCTACAGATTACCACGTTGACTAGGCGTAGTGACGAGTCGTAGTTTCGGTCAAAATGCGCATTTAAGCGTATTTTGCAACCAAACTACTTTAGGATATCAAAACCCTTTGTTTTGATATCAAAACCTATTTTCTAACTTAGTTAAGCATGTTCTAACATGCTTAGCTCGTCACTCTTAGTTTAGTGCTTGTTTAGAGTCGTAAGTCAAGCGGTCTAAACCACCGCTTAGACTTTCGAACTCAACCCGTTTGGTCGATCATTAGGATCCGACCAAGCATGTTTGGTGACCATTGTTGCATAGGTAATAACCTTCCGAGGTTATACCTTATGGTCACCTAGTTTAAGTAGTTGTATGATAGGTAGTTTATATGCCTTAGGTAAAATGACCAAAATACCCTTTTCATGCATAATTGAATTTTAAGCATATGTAACCTAAACATTTGTTACTTAACTGATTATGAAACCTAATTAAACATGTTAAGGCATATAATACTTGTCATAGGACTAGTTAGATGTCTCGAACGTGCTTTTGCGCGAATGACGTGTTAAAGTAGCGTAAGCTACCTAAACGGGTCGTAACGGGTCGAAAGCACTTAGATTAGGTTCTGATCTAGAATGTAGGCTTTGTTAAACCATATCACATGAGTTCCAATACTCATTTGGTTTACAAGACCTCATTCTGTCTGATCTTCCGATTTAAGTGTCGATTTATTTACTAGTGATCCGATTACTAGGTACTACTTGAATTTCCTTGGTTTGCCTGAGCTTTGCTAACTTTAGATCAAGGATACCCTTCCATTCAATGTGAGTACATAGTTCCCCTATTTTACTGTTTTCGATTGTTTTGGGGTGATTCATATGTATTAAACGATTTCGATATTTAAACGATGATTTCAAAAACGATTAAGATGGTTTATATTAAACTAATAACGATTTCGATAATGTGAACGAACTTGTTGGACGTAGTTACATAACGAATGACATTCATTAGCATTGATCAAGCCGACCAGTATTAGGTTATGGTACCATAGGATCTGATAAATCCCGTTATCAGACTACACCCATGGTTATGTGTGGGGGTTACGTAGGTAACGACTGAATCTGTGATTGTTAACTTACCCTTTGGTGCTTTGTTAATGCGAGAAACGAGATAGTCGAGTCACGAAGGTTTGAACGTTATTAGCGAGACGACCAAAAGTAGTTTCATAATTAAAATGAATACGATTTGGAGTCGAGTTAGACGATTTGAAACGACTTAAACGAGATAAACGAATTGGATAAACGATTGGTTTTGGGTAGTGATTAGATAATGGGATGGGTGTAGCATGATAAAAGCATGGTAGATACGCCGCTGGTATATCTTATATATAAGTGCTTTTATAATATTACATTTCATGTCATTATTTAGTTCACTTGGGAAATGATTTTGAAACGATGTCACACTATGAGGTTTTCGAAACGATATAAACCATACGAGTTTTATTAACGAGTTTTTTCGAGATGTTTTACGAATTGATTTACTAAAACAAATGTTTTGGGGTTAAGAATAATGGCTACGAGATTTTATAAACTATAACCAATTTGATTTGAATTGGTTAATTATGTTGCAATACATTTTTCAAAACGAAGTTTGTACTTTCGACTCTTGTAGTCTAATAAGGTACTGCAACATATAAACAAGACATGAATTCGATACTCTCCTAAAACCTATGTGCTCGCCAACATTTCTTTGCTGACTTTGTTTTTACATATGTTTCAGGTGGTGTTGCTTGATGTTGGTTGCTAGGATGCATGAGTCTCATAGGATCTGGACGAGGCCTTAGTGACTTAATAACGATAATAGACGATGTTTAATTTGTTTGTTTGGTTAAAGACAATGTAAATTACTTAATGAATCAATAAAACGAAACTGTTAATTACCATGGTTGTGAAACTATGATTTCGTTACAACACTCCCCGACGTTTCCGCCACGGTTTGTTGTTTTACGTGGTCGGGGTGTGACAGAAGAGTTGGTATCAGAGCCAATGGTTATAGGGAATTAGGTTATTAGCAATTCTTTGACCTAGACTATAACTTTCTAGGACTCCAACGCAAGTTTACTTGTGTTTAGACTTTAAAACAATACCATCACCTATCCTTAGGTGATAACCACAACGAGAACACAATAACAAATCCACTTCGACAATTAATCATCTATCCTTGGATGATTGATTACAAGGTTTTGATCCCTTTTAGTTTTCAAAATCTCGTCAAAGTTTGGGTCTAAATAACGTGAACACGTGCAAACTGGAAGAGTGAATGCCTGTACCCTGAGTTTTCTGTCTAAGGCTAGAGTGTTCGTACAAATCCGCAGTATCGGACCAGTCACTCTTACCTGGGAACTCTTGGTGTGAGTATTCACTTATAGGCGAGCATGTCTTTAGTGATACATTATATTGACCCATTTACTTTGATTTGTCACTGTGTGTCGTTTGTTTATTCGAGGTAACGAACGAATGATCGCCTTCCTTGTGTTTTGTCGATGTTTTCAATACCTCTTTTGTTTTTCCAATTGTCGATCTCACTCGATTCCCCTGTTTCCTTTTTAGACAATGCCTCATCGACGTGATGCTCAATCTTTTACTGCTGAAGAAGTCGCAACCCTTGTTGCTCAACAAATGGTTGCAGTGCTTCCAGGCGTAGTAACCCAGATCCATGAGTTATACAACAACAATAATAACAACAATAATGCACAATGTAATTTCAAGAATTTTAATTCTGCTAAGCCGTTGAAGTTTTCTGGGTCGCAAGGAGCAACTGCGCTCCTTCAGTGGTTCGAAAGTCTGGAAAGCACATTCAGACATGTGCGATGTCCGAATGAGCGTAAGGTTGAGTTTGCATCTAGTGTGTTCGAGAAGCGAGCTCTTACATGGTGGAACGGAGTGATACGCGATAGGGGTGCCGATGTGGCAATGGCACAAACATGGGAAGAGCTCCGAGCTCTCATGATGAGAGAGTTCTGTCCCCGTCACGAAATTCGAGCTTTAGAACGAGAATTCGATGATTTGAAACAAGATGGGGGAGAACACCGTGCATACATGGATCGTTATGAGGAGCTCAGCTTGTTGTGTCCTACGACGGTAACCCCGTTGGAGTAAGCGATTGAGAGGTACATCGATGGATTACCCGATTTCGTGCAAGATATTGTGACTGGTAGTAATCCTACCACTGTCCGTCAAGCGATTGAGTTGTCTGCTACCATGACCGAGTCTCAGGTCAGAAAGGGTAAATTGACCCGGAAGGGTGACAAGCAAAAGTCAGTCGATTTTGCACAAGACAAGGGCAAGGGTAAGGGTAAGAAGCAGGGTGAGGCTTCTAAAAAGTCGAGGAAGCGCAAGGCTTCCCAGAACTTTGCAGTTACTGCACAGAAACCTCAGAACCCACCAGCCCTACCTCCCGCGAAGAAGCAATATGCTGGTACCGCACCTCACTATGCTCGATGAAATGGTCATCATGTTGCTCAACAGGCGTGTAAACAGTGTACTACGTGTGGTAGACTTGGGCATCTGGCCAACATTTATCGTTTGGGCCAGAATCAGGTTGCTCAGGTTCCAGCGCAAGTTCAAGGGAATGCTGCGAGATTCCCACCTGGTTCGTGTTTCAATTGCGGAGAAATGGTTCATTTCCGCAACAACTGCCCGAGGTTGGTAAATGCAAATGCAAATCCAAACGCAATCGCGAATGTGAATCTTGCTCGTGGACGAGCATTCAATCTAAACGCGAATGAGGCGAGGGCGGACAACGAGGTTGTTAACGGTACGTTTCTTGTTAACAATCAACTTGCTTCTGTTCTTTTCAATTCTGGTGCCGATAGGAGTTTTGTTTCGTTATCCTTTGAGCCTTTACTTGCGATACCTAGAACTAAACTGAGGAAACCCTTATCTGTCGAAGTTGCTACTGGTAAACCCCTTGTACTCGATTCTGTTATTCGTGATTGTCAGTTGAACCTTGATAACTATCTTTTTCCCATTGACCTCGTACCGATGCAACTTGGGAGTTTCGACATTATCGTGGGGATGGATTGGTTAACCAAGTTTCATGCTGAGATTGTTTTTTTTTATATAAGATCATCCGTATTCCTCTTTCGTCTGGCGATGTCCTGGAAGTTCGTGGGGAGAAACCATCTGTTGGTTTGAAACTCAAGTCATGTACGAAAGCCCAAAGTTATCTACGAAAAGGATATGTTGCTTTTCTGGCACATGTCACCGAGGAGAAAGGCAAGAGCAAGAGTATTTAGGATATCCCGATTGTTCGGGATTATCCAGAGGTGTTTCCTGATGAACTGCCTGGTTTGCCCCCAGTTCGTCAAGTCGAATTTCATATTGACCTTGTACCCAATGCCAACCCGATTGCGAAGGCACCTTATCGTCTTGCACCGTCTGAGATACAAGAGTTATCGAAATAGCTTCAAGAGTTATCTGATAAAGGATTCATCCAACCAAGTTATTCACCTTGGGGTGCTCCTGTCCTCTTTGTGAAAAAGAAAGATGGATCTTTTCGAATGTGTATCAATTATCGTGAGCTTAATAAGCTTACCATCAAGAATCGATATCCCCTACCTCGAATCGATGATCTCTTTGATCAGCTGTAAGGTGCTACCTGTTTTTCTAAGATCGATCTGCGTTCTGGGTATCATCAGCTTCGTGTACTCGAAGAAGATATTCCCAAAACTGCATTCCGCACGAGATATGGGCATTACGACTTCACTGTCATGCCTTTTGGTTTGATGAATACTCCAGCTATTTTCATGGACTTAATGAATAGGGTCTGTAAACCTTATTTAGACAAGTTCATCATTGTTTTCATTGATGATATTCTCATTTATTCGATGTCTCAAGCCGATCACGAGCAACACCTTCGTTTGACATTGGAACTCCTGAAGAAGGAACAACTTTTTGCTAAATTCTCCAAGTGTGAATTTTGGCTTAAAGAAGTTCAGTTTTTGGGACATATTGTCAACAAGCAAGGTATTCATGTGGATCCATCCAAAATAGCAGCTATTAAGGATTGGAATACACCTACGACACCTATAGAAATTCGTTCTTTTCTTGGTCTTGCTGGATATTATCGTCGATTTATTTCGAACTTCTCTAAGATTGCAGGTCCACTCACGTCTTTGACTCAAAAGAATAAGCCTTTTGAGTGGGAACCCAAACAAGAAGAAGCATTCCAAACGCTGAAATAGAAGCTTTGTGATGCTCCTGTTCTATCTTTGCCTGATGGAAACGATGATTTCGTTGTCTACTGCGATGCGTCAAACTTAGGCCTTGGTTGTGTTCTTATGCAACGAGGTAAAGTTATAGCATATGCGTCTAGACAATTGAAAGTTCACGAGAAGAATTACACCACTCATGATCTCGAATTGGGTGCTGTGGTTTTCGCTCTCAAAATCTGGAGACACTACCTTTATGGCACGAAGTGTGTGGTTTTCACAGACCACAAAAGTCTCCAGCATATTCTCAATCAGAAGGACCTGAACATGAGGCAACGACGTTGGGTTGAGCTCTTGAACGACTATGATTGCGAGATTCGCTACCATCCCTGTAAGGCGAATGACGTAGCCAATGCGCTTAGTCGAAAGGAACGAGTCAAGCTTCATTCAGTTCGAACTCTATCTGATCTTCAAACTCGTGTTTTTCAAGCTCAGCAATTTTGTGTTTCACAAAAATTGATAGGTAAGGAATTACCACATCAACTTGAGCTTAAACTCGAAGCGAAAGGCGATGGATTATTCTATATCAAGGATCGATTGTGGATTCTGAAACAAGACGATCTTCTCACTTTAGTGATGGACGAATCTCACAAGTCTTGATATTCTATCCATCCTGGTGCTGATAAAATGTACAAGGATCTTCGTACTCAGTACTGGTGTCCTGGTATGAAGAAGGATGTTGCCTTATATGTATCGAAATGCCTAACTTGTCTCAAAGTCAAGGCTGAACATCAATGACCATCTGGTTTGCTTGTACAACCAGAGATACCAGTTTGGAAATGGGAGAACATTGCGATGGATCTCATCACTAAATTACCGCGTACATCTAAAGGTCACGATGCTATTTAGGTTGTTATCGACCGATTAACAAAGTCAGCTCATTTTATTCCGATTCGTGAGGATCTATCTGCTGATAAACTCGCAAAGATTTATGTTGATGAGATTGTATCTCGACATGGTGTTCCTTTGGACATCATATCTGATCGTGATGCTCGATTTTCATCTCATTTTTGGAAGACCATGCAATCTGCTATGGGAACCCAACTTAATCTAAGCACAGCTTATCATCCCCAAACAGATGGACAATCTGAGAGGACGATTAAAACTTTGGAGGACATGCTTAGAGCTTGCGTGATTGACTTTGGTGGTAATTGGGACTCTCATCTACCATTGATTGAGTTCTCTTACAACAATAGTTATCATGCTAGCATCAATATGGCACCGTTCGAAGCTCTTTACGGTCGAAAATGTCGTTCACTTGTCTGTTGGAATGAGATCGGTGAAGCTCAGCTTACTGGACCTGAACTCATTCTGGAAACGACAGACAAAATCAAGAAAATTCACGATAATCTTGTGACAGCTAGAAGCCGTCAAAAGAGTTATGCGGATATGCGACGCAAGCCCTTAGAATTTCAAGTCGGAGACCATGTCCTACTCAAGGTGTCACCTTGGAAGGGAGTGGTGAGATTTGGAAAGAAAGGAAAACTTGCACCTCGATATGTTGGACCATTTAAGGTTGTTGAAAGAGTTGGAAAGGTTGCCTATCGACTAGAGCTAACTCCAGAGCTTGGAAATATTCATCCGACTTTTCACGTATCTAATTTGCGAAAATGTTTAGCTGACGCTGATCTTCACATTCCACTCGACGAAATCCAAATCGATGAAACAATGCACTTTGTCGAGAAACCTGTGGAGATAGTGGACCGTACATTTAAACAGTTGAAGAACAAACGGATTCAATTGGTCAAGGTTCGTTGGGAATCTAAACGTGGCCCATATTTTACTTGGGAACGTGAGGACCAGATGAAGGCGAAATATCCGCAATTGTTCTCACAAGTTTCCTCTAGCTAAAAAATTTCGGGACGAAATTTCCTAAAGTAGGGGAGACTGTGACAACTGTGCTCTGTAATCGAAGTACAATGTAAAACAATGTTAATTATTAATAAAACAATGTGTTTTAGTGTTATTATGTGTGTATTTGTGTTTGATGATTTTACAATTTGATTCGATTTCGATTTCAAGCTTTAAATCGCTTTCTGGAAGGTTATACGCAAACTGGTGCGTAAACGCATTTAGTTTAATGCGAAAAACACTTTGTAATAGTAACATAGGCTTAACATACCTTAAATAACCTTCACATAACTTATAAATAAGTTTTGGATGGTTTGGTGTGTTGAAAACAAGTCTATTCAATCGCAGGGACTATTTGCGTCAAACTGCAAAAGTCTGCCGATTCGTAAGGCTACATATAGTCCGGAACTTTATCATAAGCTAAACATACCATAAATAACCTAAACATAGCTTAGAAATAAGTTTTGGATGGTTTGGAGTGTTGAAAACAAGTCTATTCAATCGCAGGGACTATTTACGTCAAACTGCAAAAGTCTGCTGATTCGTAAGGCTACGTATAGTCCGGAACTTGATCATAAGCTAAACATACCATAAATAACCTAAACATAGCTTAGAAATAAGCCTTGAATGGTTCGGTGTGCGAAAACATGCTTATTTGATCTTACAGGGACTAAAAGTGTCAAAAACGACGTAAGTTTGCATTTACGTGCATATCTTACGTTTTGACCACATCTGGACATCCAAAATTTTTGTACACACTAAAATATTTTTATTTTAGTGATCGGCATGCAAAAATTCCATTTGTCGCTTAATTTGGATCGTTTTCGCGTCCGTTTGAGTTTCGTCGTAATTTAACGAATAACGCGACCGTACGACCAAACGAGCCGACATCCGAGATATTTTTGAGCAAGTTTTGAGTCCCCTATACTTTAACTTCATTTTAGATCCTTAAATGAGGTTAACGGGGCTTAAACGTGTCAAAAATGAGCCGAAATGCAAGATTCTCAAGTGTAGGGACCAAATTGCAATTTCTGGAAACATGGCCACGCGGGCCGCTTAAGATCAAGCCTTATCTTACGCGGGCCGCCTAAAAGTGCCAGTTCAGCAGAAACTTCCCTGCAGCCTCCCAGCTCGTTCTTGAGGCCCTTGTTTGCAATTTTCATGTTTTAGGGACCAAGTTAACACCTCCCCAAGGCTTCCTAGCTGCTTATAACACTTGGATGGTTAGGATTTATTGCTTCTTGGCCACACAAACACTTGTCTTGATCTTTTTCATCATGAACAAGTATAAATAGGCATGCCCTCATTCCATTTTCCTCACATTTGATATGAGAATTCTCTAAGTTGTGATTATTCACTACATACCTGAGAATACTTGGAATCAAATCTCTTTGGACCCTTTGTAAGTCCTCTTTCATTCTTTTATTGCTTTCCTAGCTTGAAAGTCAAACAGTGTTTGATTTTATCTTTGACCACGAGATGGTCAATGATAAGTTTGTTTGAACTTCGCAACGTGAGCGTAATCACGATGGTTATAGTCCCTAGTGACTATACCTACAGATTACCACATTGACTAGGCGTAGTGACGAGTCGTAGTTTTGGTCAAAATGCGCATTTAAGCGTGTTTTGCAACCAAACTACTTTAGGATATCAAAACACTTTGTTTTGATATCAAAACCTGTTTTCTAACTTAGGTAAGCATGTTCTAACATGCTTAGCTCGTCACTCTTAATTTAGTGCTTGTTTAGAGTCGTAAGTCAAGCGGTCTAAACCACCGCTTAGACTTTCGAACTCGACCCGTTTGGTCGATCATTAGTATCCGACCAAGCATGTTTGGTGACCACTGTTGCATAGGGAATAACCTTCCGAGGTTATACCTTATGGTCACCTAGTTTAAGTAGTTGTATGATAGGTAGTTTATATGCCTTAGGTAAAATGACCAAAATACCCTTTTAATGCATAATTGAATTTTAAGCATATGTAACCTAAACATTTGTTACTTAACTGATTATGAAACCTAATTAAACATGTTAAGGCATATAATACTTGTCATAGGACTAGTTAGATGTCTCGAACGTGCTTTTGCGCGAATGACGTGTTAAAGTAGCGTAAGCTACCTAAACGGGTCGTAACGGGTCGAAAGCACTTAGATTAGGTTCCGATCTAGAATGTAGGCTTTGTTAAACCATATCACATGAGTTCCAATACTCATTTGGTTTACAAGACCTCATTCTGTCCGATCTTCCGATTTAGGTGTCGATTTATTTACTAGTGATCCGATTACTAGGTACTACTTGAATTTCCTTGGTTTTCCTGAGCTTCGCTAACTTTAGATCAAGGATACCCTTCCATTCAATGTGAGTACATAGTTCCCCTATTTTACTGTTTTCGATTGTTTTGGGGTGATTCATATGTATTAAACGATTTTGATATTTAAACGATGATTTCAAAAACGATTAAGATGGTTTATATTAAACTAATAACAATTTCGATAATGTGAACGAACTTGTTGAACATAGTTACATAACGAATGACATTCATTAGCATTGATCAAGCCGACCAGTATTAGGTTATGGTACCATAGGATCTGACAAATCCCGTTATCAGACTACACCCATGGTTATGTGTGGGGGTTACGTATGTAATGACCGAATCTGTGATTGTTAACTTAGCCTTTGGTGGTTTGTTAAAGCGAGAAATGAGATAGTCGAGTCACGAAGGTTTGAATGTTATTAGCGAGACGACCAAAAGTAGTTTCACAATTAAAACGAATACGATTTGGAGTCGAGTTAGACGATTTGAAACGACTTAAACGAGATAAACGAATTGGATAAACGATTGGTTTTGGGTAGTGATTAGATAATGGGATGGGTGTAGCATGATAAAAGCATGGTAGATACGCCGCTGGTACATCTTATATATAAGTGCTTTTATCATATTACATTTCATGTCATTATTTAGTTCACTCGGGAAATGATTTTGAAACGAGGTCACACAACGAGGTTTTCGAAACGATATAAACCATACGAGTTTTATTAACGAGTTTTTATGAGATGTTTACGAATTGGTTTACTAAAAAAAATGTTTTGGGGTTAAGAATCATGGCTACGAGATTTTATAAACTATAACCAATTTGATTTGAATTGGTTAATTATGTTGCAATACATTTTTCAAAACGAAGTTTGTACTTTCGACTCTTGTAGTCTAATAAGGTACTGCAACATATAAACAAGCCATGAATCCGATACTCTCCTAAAACCTATGTGCTCGCCAGCATTTCTTTGTTGACTTTGTTTTTACATATGTTTCAGGTGGTGTTGCTTGATGTTGGTTGCTAGGATGCATGAGTCACATAGGATCTGGATGAGGCCTTAGTGACTTAATAACGATAATAGACGATGTTTAATTTGTTTGTTTGGTTAAAGACAATGTAAATTACTTAATGAATCAATAAAATGAAACTTTTAATTACCATGGTTGTGAAATGATGATTCTGTTACAACACTCCCCGACGTTTCCGCCAAGGTTTGTTGTTTTACGTGGTCGGGGTGTGACATTGACTGTGTCAAATCCCCTTGACTGTTGTCGAATCACCTCGAATGGGACACAACATCACTCTAAGTGGGCACACAGGGACCATGAGTGGGGCTCGGCCGTACCCGTTCGATCTAACCCTTATCCATGATTCTTATAAGAGTTATTGGCATTTCAGTTTTAGCCTATGCTCACATGATCTAATAGTTCATTTCATAGCTTAATCATACCATTGAAACATATGTAACATGTATTTCACCCCCGAGAGTTATAAATCCGAAAATAATTAAGAGAAAAGGGGGACATGAACTCACAATTTTGTGTCCTGCTGTCTCGTATACTCAAAGGTCCTTCTATGAGTCGTACAACTACCTACACATGTGCCATGTTTTATTAGACGTTTTAGGTCGTGTATCGACTCTCAGTCTTGGTTGTTTATTAAGACTTGTTTTGGAATTCTTGGTATACTTTGAGTTACATCATTGATGTACATTATAAAATTCCAAAGTATATAATTATTAGTTAAAATAATAATTTTTTAACTTAAATTATATTTATCCATTTATTTGGAATATTGTCCAAATAATATATTTTTTCCTTAGTTCATTTTGTAATTCTTTTCATGGATATTTCCCAAGTATGGGTATAATTATACTTGTGTATTTTGCCAAGTATTTGTGGTGTATTCCGAGGTGTATTTGTACGTATGAGAATACG